>OY740805.1:22797122-22962122 GCA_963514005.1 Raja brachyura | reverse complement strand
AGTTTAGTGATTAACAAATTAAGACATCATGATCAAACAGGCTTTATTCCCAAACGTTATTCCGCTTATAACTTGAGACGTCTATTCAATATCATATATTCAAAAGGAGTTAATGATACTGAATTAGCTGCAATATCTCTTGATGCGGATAAGCATTCGATCAGGTTGAATGGCCGTACTTATTTAAGATAATGCAGAAATTTCAACTGGGGATAGATTTTATATAGGGGATGAATGGGTTAAAATTGTATATTCTAACTCAACAGCAAGAATATTAACAAATCAAATGTTATCAGCAAAATTTAATCTCTTTACGGGTTGTAGACAAGGATGTCCGTTATCACCTTTATTATTTGCTCTTGAAATAGAACCATTAGCCGAAAAGATTAGATCAGACCGAGAAATGTTTGGATATTATACCAATACCACAACGAATAAAATATCTTTCTATGCAGACGATGTCTTAATATATATTACGAAACCGGAGATTAGTATTCCTAATCTACTTAATGTTATAACTAAATTTGGTACATTTTCAGGATATAGAATTAATTGGAATAAAAGTGAAATTATGCCTATAACTGGAATAAAATCACATATATTACAACAATTCCCATTGAAAATAGTTTCGGACAAAATTAAATATCTGGGACTTCATGTATTTAAATCTTATAATTCTTTATTCAGATCAAATTATCCACAATTACTGAACAAACTAAAAAAGAATATTCCACATTGGAAAACACTACCAATATCAATGATCGGCAAAATAAATGGTATAAAAATGATTTTCTACCACAATTATTATATTTATTTCAATCTATCCCTTTATACCTCTCTAACATTTTTTTGAAAAATCGATTCTATTGTTAATAGCTTTATTTGGGGTTATAAAGGTCATAGAATAAATAACAAAAAACATTTATGTAAATCTAAGAGAAATGGAGGATTAGCACTACCTAATTTTTAATATTATTTTTGGGCGGTTCAGATTAAGAATATGAATTTTTGGTTGGTAAATATGGATCAGGAACCAGCTTGGCTAAAGATGGAAAAGTAGGACTGTTTACCTTTTGATATAATTTCGATTCTCTTTGCTCCAAGTACAAAAAACATTTATAGAGAAAACCTTATAATTTATAGCAATAGATGTATTTGGAAACAAATTGTTAAGTCTCTACATTTGGATAATTTGTCGCTTTGCTTACCAATTATGAATAATCCTTTATTTAAACCCTCTATATTGGATAAGGGGTTTAGACAATGGAAACATTTAGGAATTATAAGGATAGAACACCTTTACAGGAAAGGAACATTTCTCTCATTTCAAGAGTTAAAAGACATCTATGGATTGCATCAAAATAACTTGTTTAGGGATTTACAAATCAGAGACTATATTAAGTCAAACATGCAAGACTATAAAATTAGAGAGCCTGGATTACTGGATGAATTACTTAACAAGCACCCAAATACAGAAAACACTATTAACGTTTATATATATAATACTCTTTTGGATAGGGAAATTTCAACAACAGAATCATACCGCCAATTATGGGAAAATGAAACTGGCTTATCAATAATGAAAGATATTTGGGAAGAAAGTCTACAACGTATACACCGTTGTTCGTTAAATGCCAGACATACCTTGATACAATTCAAAGTATTACATAGATTACATTATTCAAAAACGAAACTAAATAGAATTTTCCTAACATCTCTATTTGTGATAGATGTCAGAATTCAGAAGCTAATTTAACGCATAGTTTTGTGACATGTATAAAACGTAATAGTTATTGGACCGATATGTTTAAAATCATTTCTGTTGTTCTTAAAATCAAATTGGATCCCGATCTAAAGCTAATAATATTAAGGGTTTCAGATTCAAACCTAATATTAGCAGTCTCAAATAAATTTCCTTGATTACTGTTTGATAATTGGAAAAAAAATAATATTAAAATTCTGGAAGGGAACATTATCCCCCACAATCAAAATGTGGACAGTGGAAATGTCGGAGACGTTGCATTTGGAGAGAATCAGGTGTGTCCTAATGGACAAATGTGAACTTTTTGAACAAATATGGTCTCCATTTACTGACTATATGAAGTGGTAGCTGAGCTCAGTATTGTAACTCAATAAATACCCAGTTGCAGGATTAGATTAAATGATCTATTTTGAGATTTGTATACACGTCTCTATAGATATTGTTATGTGAAATTGTTCCATTCATTGTTAAGATGTAACTTCAATCTTTTTTTTATTTATATAATAATTGTTTGCTTGTATTATTATTATTTCTTTATGGTTTTATTTTTATTTATTTTCTTTTTTTTCATTATATAATCATAATCAATATTATTTAATCTCCATCGCTGATTATACACCTATTCTTTTACTTTTTTACTTTCTAAAAAAATAGAAGCTTATATAAATCATTTCGTAATATTTGTATAACTTTTGAAACAATTTAAATGTGTATTAAAAAAACTGTTATATCATTGGCAACATGCATTGCTTTCTAATAAAAACACATTTTTTTAATTAAAAAAAGGTAGATAGAGAGATAGATAGATAGATCAAAACGACGATTTCACTGCAGTTCCTCTGGAAACAAGATGCTAATTTGCTTTTCTTTTTTTGTAGCTAATTTGATGACAATCTATATCTTGTCTTCGGGAAAGTGCGGCCTCTCTGGACGCATCACACAATATCTACGATGGATGGCATTAGCTGATCTCATGTTTTTAATATTAGGCACAACTAATTATCATGTTAAAGAGGCTTACTTTCCATATTCATTCCTCAATTATACTCCAGTCTGCAGTCTTAATATAGCGCTGATGTACTTATCCATTGATTGCTCTGTCTGGTTTACTGTCGCTTTTACCTTTGATCGGTTTGTTGCCATTTGTCTCCAGACGTTTCGAACAAAATATTGCACTAGAAGGACTGCATCAAAGGTTATAGCTGCACTTTGTGTGTTCTGCATTTTAGAAAACATTCCAGTATACTTTGCATTCGAGCCTCGCGAAATAATTGACCAAAAGCCATGGTCCTGTTACGTAAAATCAAGCTTCTACACCTCAGCTTTTTGGATTGCATTCTTATGGTTAGAAACGATTTTTACCCCATTTTCTCCGTTTCTGTTGATATTCCTGTTCAATTCCTTGACCATAAGGAATATTGTATTGACCAACCGAATCAGGAGCAAACTCCGTGCAATGAACAATGATAAAAATCAGACTGATCAAGAGATTGAGAACCGCAAGAAATCAATCATTTTATTGGTCTCGATATCCAGCAATTTTATTGTGCTATGGATGGTGACATTTGCTTGCTTCATTTCTATACAGTTTACAGACAATCAATTGATGGAAACAGATTACAACGACTCTTTCATCATTGCGGAAAAGAGTGGTTACATGCTAAGATTTACGAGTACTTGCACGAACACGTTCATTTATGTGGTGTCTCAGCGCAACTTCAGGGAAGAATTGAAGAATATAATTATCCGTATGTTTGCTGCCATTCACAAAGTTTTACAGTGTATTACGTGACTTTAAAACACGAAACGAGCACTGGTCATTTAATTTAAACGGACGCAGTTCCTCGCACCAATACTCTCAGAAACTGACAGGAAATAAATCTTCAGTGCAAAAAATGTGTGCCCAAATGAATCGTGGGAGATATTACTTTACCATTGTGTAAAATGTGACTAGTAAATCCAAATCACCCGTTACTTTTATTCAAAGATTACCTAATAATATGTGTGTGTGTGTGCGTGTGTGTGTGTGTGTGTGTGTGTGTGTGTGTGTGTGTGTGTGTGAGTGTGTGTGTGTGTGTGTGTGTGTGTGTGTGTGTGTGTGTGTGAGTGTGTGTGTGTGTGTGTGTGTGTGTTCACATATATAAATTTTACGTTATATATATAAAGTGAGACTATCAAATCAAAATCACCCCTTGCATTTATTCAAAGTTTACCTTATATATATATACACACACACATATATATAATATATATTATATATATATAATATATATTATGTGTATATATAATATATATAATATATATATATGTGTGTGTGAATATATATGTGTGTGTGTGTGTATATATATATATATAGATATATATATATATATAACGTAAAATGTATATATATATATATATATATATATATATATATTAGGCCACAAAATCCATAGCAATTTCATCAAAAGAGGGTGAGTGTCCCATTTGTCAACGTGAAAGTGAAGTCACAGAATAAAGTGTATAGTACGGACAAATTCGGAAAGTAGGCTGGCCTCACAAAAGCTGAAATATGATGATACAGTGTATGTATTATCCTCGAGTTTGTGGGTGCTTCCCTGAAAATATTCCAATCCAAGCATCAAAGCAGGATTGTAGGTGTTCAATGTCCTTGCTTGTCCACCTTTTCGTTGCTATAACCACAGGCTTAGCAGATTTTAGTTTCTGCGGGTAGGTCGGCATAAGGTGAACCAATCAATAATCAGAGACCCAGAGACGCCTGTAACAGTCAATCCAGAATTGCATCCCCTCTAGTGGGGCAAGTAAGATGAAGTCAGTACTTTGGAAGGTCTCGGCTCAGGTTAACCTTGTTAAAATCACCCAATACAATGACCATGGCGTCCAGGAAGTAAATCTCTACCCTCATTACCTGGTCAGTGAGTTGCATTTGCAACTCACGTACGCAGGCTTGGGGGAGAGGGATGCCAATTCAAGCGAGAATAAAAAAGTTAAAGTCCCTCGGAGAATAAAAGGATTTGTAGTTTATAAAGAATTATTCTAGGATTGGAAGACAGAAGTTAGACAGTAACGTGATGTCACTGCCCCAGCCCTGGTTAGTATAGAAGCATATTCCACCGCCTCTTGATTTACCCGCTCCCTCTGCTTCGCGGTCCGCTCTGTATGGTTGAAACACAACCTGTTGCAGCGCATTGTCCGCGGTCGACTCACACAGCCAACTCTCGGTGAAGGACAGCGCAGAGGCACGAGAGAAGTCCTTGTTTGTTTGGCACAGGAGTTGCAGTTCGTCCGCTTTGTTTTGGTTAGAACCTAGGTTTGCAAGGAATAAACTCGGTAGCGGCGTGTGTAATCCTTGTCGCCTGAGTCGGGTGTGCTCCAGAGCGCTTCCCAAGGGTCCTCCTCCGTTTCAAGACCTTGAATACAGCCGACGAGTTTGTCCAAATAATCCAGCGAGTGAAAGGAATCCGGAACGATGTTTGTAGGTACCTTATGCCCCATGTCAATGGGTACCTCTCTCGTGAAAGTGGTATTTTTGGGGTTTTCACAGATGGCACAAACTAATAAAAAAGCATACAATACAGCAGGGAGCAGTACACCGTGGCAGCCATCGTCAGCGTCAGCCGGAAGGAATCTATATTCAGAAGGACTTAAGGACTTAAAAGCCAGACCCAAGCCCGTATAGACAGGAGCAAGGCATTCAATAAGGATCCACATGGTTGGCAGCTCTGGTAGGTTAGATCCCATCGGTTCGTGGGAGAGCTAACTAACTGGATAACTAACTGGATAAAATAATTGCAGACGGTGACGGTGACGTGTTTTTCGGACTGGGTGTCTGTGACCAGTAGCATGCCGCAGGAATCGGGGCTGCGACCATAGTTTATCGTGTTTTTATGGATGGTTTGAAGAAGAATATACATATATAATTGGTACGATTGCAGATGACACTAAGGTGGGCGGTATCGTTGACAGTAAAGAGGCTTTTATCGAAAATTGCAGCAGGATCTCGATCGGCTAGGCAAGTGGTCTGAGGAATGGCTCATGACTTTTTATGTGGATAAATATGAGGATTATATTTTGGGAAATCAAACCAGGGTAATGATGGTGACCCGAGTAGTGTTGCACACTAAATCGACTTAGGAGTACAACTACATAATTCAATGAACGTTTCGTTACAGGTAGATTGTGGGATAAATAAACCGTTTGCTACATCATTAGTCAGGTTATTGTGTATAAGTGGTGGACGGTAATGTTACAGTTCATCCAGAGCGGCCATCATGCCGTTAGTCATCCCTCAAACGTGTCTGCATATTCTCCCAGTGCAAAACACGAACACAGATGGGAGAAGAACGAGAGCATTTGCCATCAGCGCTGTCAATGGGGTTGGACGGCGCTAACCTCACGTGGTGCTGAGGAAAGCAGACACCGACCTGAGGAAGAACATCAGTCAAGACATTTGGGGAAAAAAAACAATGCACATTTAGTCGCAGTCCCTACAAGGCTCGAGGTGCCAGCCAAAATGAGAATAACTGGAATATTGCCCGAAAGCCTCTTGGGAGCAAAATCATCTGGCAAAACATTTGGCGCAGCCGGCAGGATTCACACAACAAACAGTTAGTAATAATCTTTAAGAGGAGGAATTCGGTGGAGCCTAAACCTTATCGGATCCGAGGATGGGTGGAGAGCACGGACAGGTATACGAGTTTGGCCATCATAATTGCCCAGTCGGGCTGCCAGTCGACTGGTCCGATAGACTAAACAATCCTAACATTAAAATGTGGCATAATATATCAATAAAATACGTTGTTGTTCAAACACTGTTGCCTGAATCCGGTGATTTATCGAACACAACATTTGGCGATGAGGTCACATTTGCAGTACTGTGTAAATGACCCGGACGGAAACACTGGCCTCAAATTTAGGAACTGCGTTGACTGTTCATGGACAGCTTTAATTTCTTCCCACTCCGTTCTGGTGCACCTACTTCTTTTAAGGAATTTAGAAGGATGAGAGGGGATCTTATTGAAACATATAAGATTATAAAGGGTTTGAACACGCTAGAAGCAGGAAACATGTTCCATATTATGGGGGATCCCGAAGTAGGGGCCACAGTTTAAGAATAAGGGGTAAGCCATATAGAACGGAGATGAGGAAACACGTTTTCACACAGAGTGTTATTATCTGGAATTATATGCCTCGGAGGCGGCGGAGGCCGGTTCTCTGGATACTATCGAGAGAGAGCTAGATATGGCTCTTAAAGGCAGCGGAGTCAGGGGATATGGGGAGAAGGCAGGAATGGGGTACTGATTGGGGATGATCAGCCATGATCACATTAATTGGCGGTGCTGGCTGGAAGGGCCGAATGGCCTACTCCTGCACCTATTGTCTATTGTCTATTGCCCGAGTGCCAAAGAAAACCACGATTACATGAGTTCAGACAACATTCCAGCGGTCTTGACACACTAAATATAACCTACCAAGCAACTATGATCCACAGCATTTCACCCCCCGCCCCCCACATAACCACTGCTGCCGGATCTCCCTGGCCCAACACTCATCCCTGGAACCCACGGTTAAGAAGTACACCAACATCAGATACCGAATGATAAACTACGCCTGTAGTTTGAATACAATTATCACAAATATGCTCATCTCCAAACACGTGAAACTTGGAGTCTTTACTTAGAAACATAGAAACATAAAAAATAGGTACAGGAGTAGGCCATTCGGCTCTTCGAGCCTGCACCGCCATTCAATGTGATCATGGCTGATCATCCAACTCAGTATCCTGTACCTGCCTTCTCTCCATACCCCCTGATCCCTTTGGCCACAAGGGCCACACCTAACTCCCTCTTAAATATAGCCAATGAGCTGGCCTCAACTACCTTCTGTGGCAGAGAATTCCAGAGACTCACCACTCTCTGTGTGGAAAATGTTTTCCTCATCGCGGTCCTACAGGAATTCCCCCTTATCCACACTGTGACGCGTTATTCTGGACCTCCCCAACATCGGGACCAATTTTCCTGCATCTAGCCTATCCAACCCCTTAAGAAGTTTGTAAGTTTCTATAAGATCCCGCTTCAGTCTTCAAAATTCTAGCCAAGTTTATCCAGTCTTTCCACATATGAAAGTCCTGACATCCCAGGAATCAGTCTGGTGAACCGTCCCAGTACCCCCTTTATGGCAAGAATATCTTTCATCAGATTTGGAGACCAAAACTGTACGCAATACTCCAGGTGTACTTCGGAATAATTATCACCAGCAATTTGTCCTGGACCAGCCACTTCCAAGCTGTGGCCCAGAAGGCACACCAATACCGCTACTTCCTTAGAAGGCATTGAAAGTTCGGTATGTCCCCAACAATCCTCACCAAATTCTGCAGGTGAGTCATGGAAATTATTTTACTGGGATGCATCACAGCATAGTTTGGGAACAGCTCCGTCCGAGAACATGCAGAGTGTTGTGGATGTAGCCCAGGCCATTACGCAAACCAGCCTCCCTTCCATCCAATATATCGACACCTCATGCTCTCTCAGCAAGCCCACCAGCATAATTAAGTCCCTCCCCTATCACAACCTATTATCCCCTCTCCCATCAGGCAAGAGGTACAGAAAGCATGCACCCAGATTCAGGGACAGGTTCTCCCCTGCGCTTATCAAGCAAATGAACCGTCCTCTCATCAGGTCGACTGCGAACCCGACATCCAATCCCCATGTACCTCTTTCGAGACACATCAACTATCGGTAATCGGAATGCACCTTACATTAAATGCTGTACACTTTATCCATTATCTTTGCACGGCCGACGGCCTGGTTGGAATCATGTACAGTCTTTTCTTTGACTGAATAGCACACAATGAAAAGCATTTCACTCCACCTGAGAGTGAAGACAGATTCGACCAGAGCAATAAGGTCGAGTGCAGAGATTGATGACAATTTCCACCGGGCAAAAGAGAGTGAATTATGTGACTGTTATTCACATTAATCTGTGCTTCCTTAATAGTGAGGAAGCTGAGTAATTGAGAAAAAAAGCTCTATCCGTACATATGAGATGCATGGATACCAAAACCGTACATTTCACATTTTGTATAAACATAGAACAGTTACGAATGGGTAATCGAAGTAGACTGTGCTCCTGCGCCCATCAGACTTTACACACAAAGGTTATAAGTTCATTGGTTATACGACCAAAAGAAGACCATTCGGCCCATCAATTCTACACCAGCAGCCAACCATGGCTCATCTATCTGTCCCTCTCAAACCCATTCTCCAACCTTGGCCCAATAACCCCTGAAACTCTTTCCAATAAAATTCTGTCAACCTCCGCCCTAAACATTTCCATTAACTTGGGCCCCACAGCCGTCTGTGGCAATGAAACCCACAGATTCACTACCCCCTGACTAAATAAATCCTTTTTATCTCCTTTTTAAAAGATACGTACTTTTATTCTGATACTTGGGCCCCTGGTCCTCGACTATCGCACTGGTGAAAACGTTCTCTATCCGTTCATTCTATCCAGGCCTTTCACTGTTGGGTAAGTTTCAATGTGGTCCCCCTTCATTCTTCATCTTTCAATGAGTTTCATCTTTTCAACTTCCACCGTGTACAGGCCCAATGCTTTCAAGCGCTCATCGTCTGTTTACTTGGTCATTCATGGGATCATTCTCGTAAACTTCCTCTGGAACCTCTCCAGTGTTGGCACATCCTACATCAGAATACGGAGACCAAAGCGACTATACCATGTATACATTAAATTACTGGTTGCAAGTTACAATGGAACTCGCTGCACAACACCTGTACACAGTGCATTCCAGATTCCACATTCCACGCATGCCACCTTTTATATCCATCTACCGGACTTTTAATCCAAACTATGCGCGAGTCATTGTGGAGCAACAAAATGCCTAAGGGTGCAGCTTGATCCGTTGAGGTAGTCCGGAATATAGTTTAAAGCAAACTTAATGCTCCTTGTGCTTTAATAAGGGGTCATCCCATTGCATCGCAGTGATTTAATTACAACTCTCCAGAAGAAAAGCACAACAACTAGTTCACAAGAAGTACCGAGAAAAGCCTCACGGCCCTGCCTCCTAAAAAGCTCCTCTGAATCGAAGGTGAAAGGTCGAGCAATACGGCTCCTCTGTGTAAATATACTCCGATATTTAATTGGATATAAGGGGACTGTCCAATAATGGACTGTTTCATAATGTTTCCATCTGGTGACTTTCTTCACCGATGCATTTGTATGCAAATTTAATTTTCCCGACGAGGGCAGACGAAGGACTCTTGAATAAAAAGTCTGGATTAACATGGAGATGTCTATACATCTGTCGCTTGTTATTGAAGTAAACATCTGAAGAGATAAAACATAGCCACGAATAGGCTACATAAGCATTGGAAATGCAAGACTTTTGAGTAAAACAACAAGTGGTGGAGCAGCACAGCAAAGGGAACCGTTTCCCATTGTCTATTCGGTCAGCCTGCTTACAATTTCACTTACTGCAGTGCATCTCCTTCAGTCTTCTCTTTTAGTTCTCAAGTAATAGAACGCCGGCCTTTCTATTCAATCGATGTCGCCTTCCACCGGTAACCCTTCTCATGTTTTGTTTTTCCATACATCTGAATGCCCTCACATTATTCGATACCGAGATGACGATAATTAAATTCACTATTCCAATTCTGCCGCAAAAAAAAATATTTGCGTAGCTTCAGACTAGCTTCATTGTTTTATTCTCCATACCTCCAATGATAAAACTACGTTGAACTGACATTTTATTTCCATTGCATTTCCAATGCACTGGTATTGTAATCAATTGTTCAGACATAAACGCAAATCCATCTGCGAGATCGTTATATTTTATGGTATCGTTTCCTGATCATTCTCATGAAGGCGCAACAGTCAAACACTCCACCCCATAAGGTTTCACATCTTACACTTCTTAATATCCTACCAGCCAATTAGTTTCCTTTTACAATCTATCAGCATCTCCTGTCCAGCATTTAAATTCTCCAAGTTTCATGCCACATTCAGATTTCAACAGACCTAGCATCTTCAAGTGCGTTTAATTTGCATATATTACCTTGGCAATGACCCGAACGCAAATTTATGGAGAAGTCGATTTATTATTTCACAATCTGATTTTTTTTAATACATAATTTGGCAGAGGTGCAAAGCCTGAGTCTGCAGGATGGGTAATGCGGTGTTTTTGCTTAAGAACGTTGTGTAGATAAGCCTGGGAACTACAGGCAAATGAGCCTAACTACTGTGGTAACAAAGTTACAAGAGAGGATGCCGAGGGATAAGCAATATACGTATTTTAAAATACGGCTGTTGATTAGGCATACTCGGCATGGTTTTGTACCTGGAGGTCGTCTCTTGTGAATGTGATTGACATTTTTTGCACTGGGGAAACCGAGATATTTCACCCAGCAGGGCCATGCACCTAGACGATATGCACTTACTTTTCGTAAAATGCGGCATGATAGAATGTTCTGTAATGTAAGAATGCATGTGATCCATGGAGAGTTACATAAATGGATACAGTGAAAAACACAAAGTGCTGGATGAACACAGCCGTCGGGCAAAATCGATGGAGTGCATTGAGAGGTGAGCTTCGGATCACAGGTGGTGGCAGATGAAGGATGTTTTACGAACTGAAGTTCTGTGTCCAATGGTGTGCCTCTGTGATTTATGCTGAGCCCATTGCTATTTGACATCTGCACCAAGGATCTGGATGAGGGAGCACAAGGCATGATTAATAAGTTTGAAGATAACAACAAATTAGGTTGTTCGGGGGCGATGAAGACGGCTATCATGAATTCCAGCAGCATCATGATCAGCCTGGCAAATGGGCCACGGAATTGGTAAAGGGAGTTTAATTCAGTTAAGTGTGAAGCGTTGCATGGCTGGACGTTAAACCAAGATTGTTCCTTATAGCGCTGGGAGTGCAGTAGTCTATGGGATTCAGTAGAGCAGTGACATAGTTCATGAAAGTGGCATCACCGGTGGATTGGATTGTCAAGAATGTTTTTGTTTTTTTGACCATCATTTATAAACTTTCCTGTTAGTTATAGTATGGAAGGTTGACGTTATCATACAGTTGTACAAGACGTACCTGGGCCCAATCTGGGGAATTTGTGCAAATTTGCTTAATTCGGGACACCCTCAGGAGGGTATGTACGCGAGATCACGCGCCGAACCTCGCCACTCCACCGCCCTCCAGCAGCCCGCAGCCGTAGTTTACCTGCAGCCTGGACTCAGCGCCGGGCCTGAAGTTCCCACGCTGCAGATTCCCACTCCCCTGGGTTTTACTGCGCGGGGTCTTCCACTGGGTCTTCAACATCACCCTGAAACTATGTGACCCCAGCTCTTCCCCACCCACACTACAGTCTTCAGGCCCCCTCCTCCCTGTCCACCGACCACCCCCACCCCCACCACCAGACATCGCCTCAGCCTCAGTCCACTCACCTACCTTCCTCCGGCCCCAACCCGCATCTCTGCCGTGTGTTCAATATCCTCCCTGACCTCCCCCTCTAACACCGAACGGTCGGTCGTCAGCAAAGGCCTTACATTTGTCCCCCTCCATCCCCGCTTCAATTAGGTCGGCGCCCACCGTGACTTGGAGCACTTCCACCGTCGCCTCCGCCTCACAGCATTCTTCCATGGGAAGGAGTCCTATTGCTGATCCATTTCCCCGTCTCCAACAGACCCCCTCCTCGTGTACCCCCCCCCCCCCCCCTCATGGCCTTCCGGCTTTAGACCTTTTTATTAAAAACTGCCGGCGGGACAGCAACCGCCGCAACTTCTCCACTCCCCTGTCTCACTCCTGTCTCTCCCCCCCCCGAACTTACAGCCATCGACTCACTCCGCGACAACCCAGACTGGGTTATTAAACCCGCCGACGAGGGAGGTGCCGTGGTATTCTGGCGCGCCGATCTCTACAAAGCATAGGCCACACGCCAACTCTAGGACACCTCCTCGTACTTACCCCTGGACGATGACCCCCCACAGACGAGCACCAGGCCACTATCTCTAGCACCATCACTGACTTCACTCCGGCTCCCTGCCCCCCCCCCCCCCCCTGAGCCTCCAACCTCATCGTTCCCCAGCACCGCACGGCCCGACTTTACCTTTTCCACAAAATCCACAATACTGACTGTCCCGGTAGGCACATTTTCTCTGCCTGTTCGTGCCCTACCGAACGCATTTCCACATACCTTGACTCCATCCTATCGACCTTGGTTAAATCCCTCCCTACCTATGCTCGAGACACCTCAGACACTCTCCGTCGTCTCCGGGAATTCCGTTCTCTAGGCCCCCATTCCCTCATCTTCACCATCGACGTCCAGTTACTCTACACCTCCATCCCTCACCAGGATGGTCTCAAAGCCCTGCAGTTCTTCCTCTACCGGAAAACCAACCAATACCCATTCACTGATACTCTCCTCCGTCTAGCGGAGATTCCTTACCCTCAATAAGTTCTCGTTTGACTCCACCCATTTCCTCCAAAATGCAAGGCGTAGCTATGGGCACGCGCATGGGCCCCAGCTATGCCTGCATCTTTGTAGGGTACGTCGAGGCGTACTAGGGCCCCGACCTCTACCTCCGCTACATCGACGATTGCTTTGGTGCTGCCTTCTGCACCCACACACAACTGACTGACTTCATCCACTTTACCACTAACTTCCAAATACACCGGGCCCATTTCCGACAATTCCCTACCATTTCGTGACCTCACCATCTCCATCGCAGGTGATAGACTTCGGACCGACATTCACTATAAACTGATTCCCATGGCTATCTAGACTACACTTCTACCCACCCTGCTTCCTGTAATGTCTCCATCCTCTACTCCCAATTCCTCCGTCTACACCGCATCTGCTCCCAAGATGAGGTATTCCACGCTAGGGCATCGGAAATGTCCTAATTCTTCTGGGAATCCCTACTATAGATGAGGCTCTCACCAGAGTCTCTATAATACCCCGTAACACTGCTCTCTCTCCCCATCCCCTCACTCGTAGCAAGGGAGAGTGTCCCTAGTCCTCACCTTTCACCCCACTAGCCGTCACATACAACAAATAGTCCTCCGTCATTTTCGCCACCTCCAACGTGACCCCACCACTCGCTACATCTTCACACCTCCCCCCCCTCCTCCCCCCCCCCGTCTGCTTTCCGCAAAGACCGCTCCTTCCGCAACTCCCTGGTAAATTCTTCCCTTCCCTCCCGCTCCCCGGGCACTTTACCTTGCAACCGCAAGAAATGCTATACTTGTCGATTTACCTCCCCCCTCGACACCATTCAAGGAACCAAAGCAGTCGTTCCGGGTGCGACAGAGGTTCACCTGCATGTTCTCCAACCTCATCTATTTCATCCGTTGCTCTGGATGTCAGCTGATCTACATCGGTGAGACCAAGCATAGGCTTGGCGAACGTTTCGCCGAACACGTTGGTTAATGCTCGGTCCGCATTAACCAACCTGATGTCCGGGTGGCTCAGCACCTCAACTCCCCCTCCCATTCTGAATGCGACCTTTCTGTCCTGGGCCTCTTCCATGGCCAGAGTGAGTTCCCTCGGAAATTGGAGGAGCAGCACCTCATATTCCGCTTGGGCAGTTTGCACCCTAGCGACATAAACACTGACTTCTCCAATTTCCAGTAGCCCTTGCTGTCTCATCCCCTTCGCAGCTCTCCCTCAGCCTTCGGGCTCCTCCTCTTCCTTTCTTATTTCTTCTCCCCCACCCACCCTACATCAGTCTGAAGAAGGATTTCGGCCCGAAACGTTGCCTATTTCCTTCGCTCCATAGATGCTGCAGCACCCGCTGAGTTTCTCCAGCACTTTTGTCTACCCTAGAAAATGCGAGATGTCCTCTTTATTTTGTTAACGAGTTCACCTCCCAGCTGTATGAACCCCTCTCTGTCCCGCAGTTCTGATCTCACTCCCCCTACCCGGAAAAAAAACACAAGGAGAGAGTTCCGAAGATAGACATAAAATGTTGGAGTAAATCAGCGAATCGGGCAGCATCTCTGCAGAATTGGAATAGGTGACGTTTCGGCTCGAGACCTTTCTTCAACGCACCAGCCTCCGCATTCAGCACGTCATCATTTGATATTTTGTCACCTCCAACGTGATCCCACTACCAGTCACATCTTCCCATTCCCATCCGACTTCGCATAGTTACTCCCACTGCAGCTGCATAATACACTCAAACCTTTCCGCTCAAAGCATCCCCTCCCCAGGTATTTCCCCCAAAAGTTCAAGAAGGAACTGCAGATACTGGAAAATCGAAGGTAGAAAAAATGCTGCAGAAACTCAGCGGGTGCGGCTGCATCTATGGAGCGAAGGAAATAGGCAACATTTCGGATCGAAACCATTCTTCAGACTGATGCAGGGTGGGTGGGGGAGAAGAAAGAAGAAAGGAAGAGGAGGAGCCAGAGGGCTGAGGGATAGCCGAGAAGGGGAGGAAACAGCAAGGGCTACCGGAAATTGGAGGTCAATGTTCAGGCCACTGGGATGCAGACTGCCCAAGCGGAATATGAGGTGCTGATCCCTCAGTTTCCGATGGTGCTCACTCTTGCAATGGAGGAGGCCCAGAACAGAAAGGTCGGATTCGGAATGAGCGCGGGAGATGGCGCACACGTCGCTATACCTCCTCTATCATATCAATGTAGGAACCAAGGTGTCCTTCCAGGTGACTCAACGGTTCAGGTGATCGCCTGTAATCGTATCTACTGCACCCAGTGATCCTAATCCTAGTCTCTGTCCAAGCATCTGCCTGTCAATCTCACATGACCGGTAAAGGTTGAATAGGAACCCGAGGGGGAGTGTTGTTTACAGAAAGGGTGGTGGCTTTTCTGGAACGAGTTGCCAGAAGCGATTGTTGTTTTATGTACTATCACAACGTTGAAACACTTTTGGACAGGTACATTGATAGGGTAGGTTTAGAAATGATATGGGGCATAAACACGCAGGTGGGACTCGTGAAGAAGAATTATATTGGTTGAAAGATGAGCTGTAGGGCTTGTTTCCGTGCTATATGCATCTATGACCCATAACCCGTTTCAACCCTGTGTCTACCTATTACCTACAATGTGTTGTCCTGCCCCTTTTAACTTCAAACCTATATCCCCCACACACAATTGTCTGAAGAAGCGTCCAGAGTCGTAACCGCACCTATGTAAGTTCTCCTGAGATGTTGCCTGAGCCGCTAAGTTACTCTCTTATGTCACCCCCAATAAATCCATCGTTTTACAGATCCAAGTAAACCCTACCGCAGGAATATCTCCAATAGTTTTCCTGTGACAGATAGAGTCGTCGCATATAATTCTAGCTGTGTCCCCTTTGCCCTTCATAAACAGAGGTACAACATTAACGACCTTCCAGCGATCTGACACTGGTCATTTATTAGGCCATCTAAACAAAGAAGCATAGATTGTAAAATGTAGTACATGCAATGTATCCGGTAAATAGCACGATGCGCCCCCTTGAGAAAATATTGCGAGCCGATACGTTCACTGCAACGCTTTTGCCTGGCCGGTTGATTTCCTCCAGCCGTTTGTGTTCAGCTCAAGGTTCCACCATCTTCACTTCCTGGTGTCTCCACCAAGCGTCGGCAGTTGGAACAAACATTGCTCAATCTATCCTGGGAATTTCTCGCTGATATAAATAAGGTATACGTTGCAAGCAACACATTGTCGACTGCCAGATTCACCCGATACTTCATTTCGCTCTGAATATGAGTCAGCCAGTAATCATACAAATAGAAAGTGTTTATTATCCTATTCTTGCAATTATTGGCGTTCCTGGTAAGTCATTTGGAGACGTTCCTAACAGATTCGTTTACATGCGTTTGTTTCATAGACGTTAATGGCTATGAACAAATTTGTCTGATGATTTTATTTGTATCATTGTTCATAAATACATTCTGTATGTCACTAGCCTACTTTCAAAGGTCCATTTGAAATAGTGCGATGAGAAGGAAACATCTGCAGATTGATTCCTCGGACGACGCGTTTGTCATATGGGGATGAATTTAAGTGGACATTGTAAAGGAGTTTAGGAAAATGAGGGGATATTTAATTGAATACAGGGTTTGTTTATCATGCCTTTAGTGTTTGAACAGGGGTGTTAGACTAAGCACGCGACCTTTCAGGCTAGGGATCAGGATTGATTTCTAAACCTAGAGTCTAGTAAACATGCACGTCTGTGTGCAAGGAAAGGCGATGAGGGATGTGGGTGCATACGGGATCATGGAGCTAACTTCAGAGATGCATGATCGTGTTGAATAATGAACCAAAGGCAGTACAGTATGTATCCTGCTGTTTCTGAGATAGCACTAGTCTTCTAGTACAGAGAAATGTGCGGAGATAATACAGATTTTCACGAAAACCATAAGCATGGAGTAGAAGCGATGAATTCGTTATCGTTCATATTCCGCATATGATCCGCCCTGGACAGTCAGAAACAAATACATACAAGGGGAAACTACTCTCGATGTGGGCTGATTCAATTGCATCGGGACCATCGGTTTACTCGTCTTATTCGCCCGAATCACGCTGCGCGATTTCTGGTTCTCGACGGGAACGGTCGCTGGAATCCAAGCGTAATGCTGATTTCCGCATACCTCTGGCGCCGGTGGTCGTCTGAGCTGAAAGTCAGCTTTCAAAGTTGTCAGCGCATGCGAAATTAAAACCAAGTACTACAAGGACGTCGTAGCTTTTGTGAAGGTAAACTGTAAGTCGACATTTCAGTCGATGCACTGCATTGGTGTTCTGACGAAGTAAAGAGAGAGTGATGTGCTGATGAGATCCACAGAGTCCTTGAATGCACGCTAAATCCTCAGTTCACTACAGGAAGTGAAAAATATAATGTAAGCGAATAGTATAAGAATGTTTATAATTTGAGTTAATTGTTGTGAATGTAATGCGTTTCCTTTTAATCATTATAATTATTTTTAAATAATATTATTTGATTAATTGTTTGTTTATTATTTAAGCATGCATTTTTAATGTGGCTGTTTGTTCTACCTGTGCGTTTAGAAGCTGAAAGGTTATTGTCAAGTTGTCAAATGATGTACAGCCTTTAAGCTGTCCAACCATGAAGCCTAAACGAGTCCGTAGATCTGTACACAGCAGTACATCTTTCAGCTTTGGAAATTCTGCTGACCTGGCCCAATGTAACGAAAACAAATATTCCACAGAGGCGGGTAAATCCGCGGGATTACATTCAGAGCAGCAAGTTCAGTTCCAACCACTCTAACCCATTACAACCAGTTATTGGAGAGAAGTAACTAGAAGCCCTTAAGAGTTATCTCTTCCTACCGAATAATAAATCTGTTAGTCTATGGAATATTCATGTTTTATATTATGAAGATATAACTATGGCGTGATGTAAGCACATTTAACACGTCTCTTATCTAGAGTTGCGTCCTGTTATATTCATTAATATACACAATCAGAGCACAACCGCAGGAGGACCATGATATGGTACCTGAAACATACTAACGCGGCACAGTATATGGGAGATAAGTAAATACGCAGCACTTCCTGTATATTCCCAATCAGTTCCCTTCTGACAGACGCAAATAAAAACGACAGTGTACAGATTATGTAGTTAATCGCAAATGGATAGTAAACAATAGAAACGCGTTCCAGTGCACACGTCACAAAAAATAACCGAACTAACATTCCGATGTTTGACGCAGTAAAATCGACAGACAAGTGAGTGCGGATGCTGGGTCTCGTGCAAAAAATAATACAACGCAGTCCAAAAGTCCAGAGTCGGAAGTATATTATTGTCACATGTCCCGCATAGAACAATGGAATTCTTACTTGTCGCAGCACAGCAGAATATCTAAACACAGTACCCTGATCCTGGGGAAATTCAGCTGTTCTGGCAACATTGGTGCAAGAAACTGTGTAGGCAACGTTTTGAATCGGATTTTACTTCGACGTTTGAAGGAAAATGTTCCGGTCGCATCTAGGGTTGTCTATTTCCCTCCTCCGATGCTGCCGGAATGACTGCGCTCTTCCGAAACTTTGTTTTTTTTCTCTTCTTCAATCTCGAATAGTTTGGAACAAAGCGAAAGATAACCTGATGCGACGTAAACATGTCAAATGTCCCTCAAAACGTAGTCCATAAAATTGTACCCAAGAATTGAGAGTGACCTAGATATTGTTCTTCTCTGTTACAGCTGACTTGGTGGCAATCATCATTTTCTGTCGGGGAAATTGTGGCCTCTCCAAATGTGTCACCCGTTACCTGGTTGCTATGGCAGCAGCTGATTTCATGGTCCTGATAGTTGACGTGGTCCTGTACGAAATAAAAAATGCTTATTTCCCAAATTCATTCCTCAATTACACCCCCATTTGCAGTCTGAACCTGGCCCTTCTTTTTGTTTCCCTGGATTGCTCCGTCTGGTTAACCGTTGCCTTCACCGTTGATCGTTTTATTTCTATTTGCCATCTGCGTTTGCGAACCAGATATTGCACTGAAAAAACTGCATCTATTGTGATAGCTGTGATATGTTTGCTTAGCATTTTAGACAATGTGCGTGCTTATTTTATATATGAACCACGAGAAATAATCGACAATGTGCCATGGTTTTGTTCGGTAAGACCAATCTTTTTTACATCTCCTGTATGGCAGACATTTCTTTGGTTTGATACTATCCTAAACCCAATTGTGCCGATTGGTGTGATAATACTTCTTAACTCTGTTACCATAAGACATATTTTAATGGCCAACAGGGTGAGGCAGGGACTTCGACAGCAGAATACATCAAAGGTGGAAAACGATCCCGAGATTGAGAATCGAAGGAAATCTATAATTTTATTGCTTGCAATAACTGGGAGCTTCATACTCTTGTGGATGGTAATATTCGTGGCCTTTCTTTCTGTGACATTTACAGATAATCAAACATTATCGACAAATTATAATGATCCCTTCAGTGTTGCTGAAAAATCTGGTTATATGCTCAGGAGTTTAAGTGCTTGCACAAATACATTTATTTATGCTGCATCCCAGGCTAAATTTAGAGATGAATTGAAGAGTCTGTTTAGGTATCCTCTAAAGTGCGTGAGAGGTTTACTGTGATAAATTCAGTCCGTTCAAAAACCGAAAGGGTAACTCATTGCAGAACTCTATTTTTGCTTCATTTTGGCTAACAATTGTTCAGGGAGATATCTCAAGGACCTGTGTAATTTAAAAACTATGCGTGCTACTCATTCAGATCAAAGTGCTTATTGCCAATTTCAACAAAGGGCAATTAATTACCTTTTTAGCAAGAACGTCGTATTGCGATGGGGGACACAACAAGAAATATAGCAAATAATGTAGAAATTAATGCAAAGATTAACGTGCAATCTAAAGAAGAGCAGAAGTAATAAAATGTAAATACGGATTAAAACGTGTGAACTAAAGCTAATACTATGAGTATTAAGCAACACCTCCTTGAAAGGGACGTGCGAATGATGATTGGTTCGGGATCTAATTACTGCGAGGAACAAGTTGTTCTTAAATCAGCCTGTAACAGCCAATGATAGCTCTTTTGAGAATCATGTTATCACACGCTGAAGTATGTAACTTCTTCCAATCCAGCAGTTGTACCAAACCTTTGTATAAATGACCGATCTAATTCCATGCGCTCATTCAATTTATGACCTTGAATGTGAGGGCAGACAATAGAGTTACGGGCAAGGGTCAATTACGTACAGAGGGATTTTCTTCGTCTCAAGATGTATACGGACCCGAAACTCGCCTATACATGTTTTCTAGGGAAGCTATCTGGCCGGCTGAGTTAATCCAGCACGTCGTTGATACTTCCGTGCAGTCAGCATCTTTATTTCATTGTGTCCACATGACCAGAATAAATATGGAAATGAGAAAAATGACTGTATTAGACACAATTATTATTATGTAGTAGTAAATCGCTCTCTCTGTTTCTGTCACCACTTGGGCGTGTTTGTGTGCGTGTGTGTTTCTGTGTGGGAGATGTATGGTAATGCTGAGGCTTTAGTTGTGTTAGCATTGATAAGCCCCTAGACATTGTCCTACTGAAGAAAATAGAACGTTTGTCCACCAGTTACGGTGTGTCATAGTGTATGATAGTGGTGAATGGTTTCTTCCACCGCGACTTTCACCCGATACTAACTGAGAATTCCGCAATGGAATCTATCAGCGGAAAAGAGTGCACGCACTAATCAGTATCAATGATGCTGACGTGAAAATGGTTGAGAGGTTCAGCTATTAGCCGTAAATATGACCATGCATCTGCCAGTTAGTGATCAGCCAAGAGGTCTATACTTCCTCAATAGACTGAGGAAATTCTGCACGTCACCAAAGACATTTAAAAACCTTTACAGATGTGCCGTATAAATCATACTGCGCTATAGACAATAGACAATAGACGCAGGAGTAGGCCAATCGACCCTTCGAGCCAACACCGCCATTCAATGTGATCATGGCTGATCACCCCAATAAGTACAGTCTTCCTGCCTTCTCACAATTACCGCTATCTTTAAGAACCCGATCTCAAAGTCAAAATCAAAGCCAATTTTATTTGTCACATGCACCCGAAGGTGCAGTGAAATTAATTTGCCAGCGGCGATAAACTTAAAAATAACGTACAATATACAATACGCTGTAACACAAATTTCAAGCTCTCTCTTGAAAGTATGCAAAAAAACGGCCTCCACCGCCCTCTCAGGCAAATAATTCCACAGACTCACAACTGTGTATTAAAAAGCGTTTCCTCATCTCCGTTCTAAATGGCTTTCCCCTTATTTTTAAACAGTGGCCCCTGTTTCTGGACTCCCCCAATATAGGGAACATGTTTCCTGCCTCTACCGTGTCCAAACCTTTAATAATCTTATATGTTTCAATAAGATCTCCTCTCATCCTTCTAAATTCCAGAGTATACAAGCCCAGCCGCTCTATTCTCTCAGCATATGACTGTCCACCCATCACGGGATTTAACCTTGTAAACCTGCGATGCAAGCTCAATAGCAAGACTGTCCTTCCTCAAATTAGGGGATCAAAACTTCACAGAATACTCCAGGCGCCGTCTCACTAGGGCCATGTAGAACTTTAGAAGGACCTCTTTGATCCTGTACTCAACTACCAAATATCACCAATGAGTCCACGATTTCTAGAGCAACTTCCTTAAGAACCCTGGGATGCAGACCATCGGGCCCGGGATTTATCAGCCTTCAGTCCCATCAGTCTACCCAACACAATGTCCTGCCTTAAGTGGATTTCCTTTTGTTTTTCCGTCACCGCAGATCCCCTGGTCACTACTAAACAGTCGCCCCTTACGGCCCTTGAAATCATTCTTCCTCTGATCTTGCACCATCTACATTATTCCCAGAAATACTTGCCATTGTTGTACCACTGTCATCCCTGCTTGGGTATCTTTCCAGTCAACTTTGGCCAGCTGCTCCCTCATGGCTCCGTCTTCCCCTTTATTCAACTAAAACACTGACACCTCCAATCTACCCTTCACCCTCTCCAATTGTAGATTATACCTCACCATGTTATGGTCACCGCCTCCTAATGGCTCCTTAACCTCAAGTCCTTTATCAAATCCGGATAACTACATAACACTAAATCCAGAATTGCCTTCTCCCTGATAGGCTTCAATACCAGGTGCTCTAAGAATCCATCGCGGAGGAACTCCACAAACTCCCTTTCTTCGGGTGCAGTACCAACCTGGATTTCCCAGTCGACCTGCATGTTCAAATTCTCCCATAACAACCGTAGATTTACCTTTACTACATGCCAATTGTAACTCATGATTCATCATGCACCCTATATGCAGCCTACTGTTTGGGGGGGTGGGGGTGCAGATAAGTCCCATTAGGGTATTTTTACCCTTACAATTCCTTAGTTCTATCCATACTGACTCCACATCTCCTGGTTCAATGTCACCCCTGCAAGGGATTGAATTTCATTCCTCAACAACAGAGCTACCCCACCCCCCTCTGCGCACCTGCCTGTCTTTTCGATAGAAGGTTTAACCTTGAATATTCAGTTCCCAACCCTGGCCCTCTTGCAGCCATGTCTAAGTAATACCCACGACATCATACTTGCCAATTTCTAACTGCGTCTCAAGCTCGTCCATTTTATTTCTTATAATTCGCGCATTTATATGCAGCACTTTGACTTTGGTATTAACCTTCCCTCGCGCACCGCTCGCAATTGACACTGACCTTACCCTCTTATCTCTTCCCGAACCTTACTTCCAATTAATTCGGGAGTCTTTTGCAACTTTTCCTGTACTCACTTTCCCTTCACCTCCATCTTTATACTCCCAATTTGTCAATCCCTCCCCCACACTATTAAGTTTAAACCCATACGTGTAGCCCCAGCAAATCTGCATGCCAGGACGCCGGTCCCCCTCCAGGTAGTTGAGTTAGGTACGATAAGAATATTTATGGAAAACATTTGGAAAGTGTACAAGGATAACGGCAAAATTCCGGCTGGGGGAACTAGCGTAGATAGACAATATGGTCGGCATGGATAAATTGGGCCGAAGGGCCAATATCCTATAAAGACGTTGGCTGACTGCTACTTTGTGAGTGGAAGTAGCGCTGTTGTGGCCTTATATGAAATAGGTCCTTCAGCCCAGCTCATCCATAATGACCCAAATCGATCCTGATCTCGGTTGCTGTCCATGTCGGTCGGTCGCTCGTTCTCTCGCATCTGATTGTGTCCACATCCTGCAGTACGCTTGTTGGATGGTGAATCGGCGGCTGTAAATTATCCCAGTGAATGTAGGTGGTGGGCGAAAGGGTGGGATTTTTATAGGTACGTGAAATCGAATAGGCTGCAGGAAATTGGACTTGGGAGAAAGGGAAGGAGAAGTTGTAAATTATTTTCAGATTTCAACGCGCCTGAATTGCCGAGGCAATGAAAAATACGGACTAAATTCTGGGAAATTGGATTGGTATAGATAAGTACAGTGGCCAGCATGGGCATGATCCGCCAAAAGGCATATTTTTTTGTGTTCCGTGACGCACGGTTGATTGGCTAACCATCACCTCCCACGCCGCGAGGAAATTACTGTACAACTACATTAAATAATGATCTTCACCTTCATTTAACAGGAATAGTCACACAACATTCAGTCCAAGACCACATCCCAGTATGCTGAAATTCACCAGATTCTCGGTGAGAAAGACCTGCGAGAACTGGCAGATATCCGGGAAGAAGAGCAGTTAATTCTGAATACAATGGAGAAAAATCTTCAAGAGATTCAAGGGAATATCAATTCCATTCAGGAGGAACTATTAAAGTTACAGGAACAGATGGATCATAAAGACAGTGTGATATTTCTGAAGGTGAGCAGTTACACTATATTTTGGCGGTACAAATGCGGACACGAAATGGTGGGTGACATTTCCGAAAGAAAAGTCCAATTTACCAGTTATTCACAACTGGGAAAATGTTCCTCCTGCACCAGCTCTGTGTTGCCGTTGCTCCCAAACTACCCGACCTCCCGCACAATATTCACGATCTCAGTACTGCCTGCCAACTCCTTGGGAAACCGTCTCTGTGAACTTGTCACTGAGTTAGTGATTGTTTAATATTTTCCTCAAAAGAAGGAGAATCTCCACAAATCACAAAACCATGGGAAAAGTTAGCCTAAAAGGTGAACCTAAATGGAGAGGGAATATGCTATCGTAAACCAACCCGGTGAAGGCAGCTTAATGGATAGGCAGCTAGGATACGCTTGGTCAGTCCCAGGGACTTATCCACCTTAAGGTCGCTCTCACATAAAGGGACATATTATCTCCAAATTATCATTTTACATTTCAAGGGACCTATTAACTTTCTAGTTAATCGTTGGCACACTTCCATGCGGAAGGGAGGGTACAAGTTGAGAAGGACAAATTAAACAGGTCGCATAGTGGGTACATTAGAATATTAGCTCCTAATTTAATTAATTTAGTCTCAATACCAACTGGTCCAGATCCACATTCATCCTTTAATTCATTAATAGCATGTTGAACGTCAACAGGTTCTATTTTTTGAAAAGAAAAAAAGCTTCTACGTGTAGAGCTAGCTGGAAAGTCACATATAATAAAGGAGTCAAATACAGGCCCGGGACCGTTGGTGCGAGTGGAGGAGGGTCAGGAGCGGTGAGTACATAAACCCAGCGCGGGGCTTGTTCAGGCAGAGGCCCGGGGCCGTTGGTGCGAGTGGAGGAGGGTCAGGAGCGGTGAGTACATAAACCCAGCGCGGGGCTTGTTCAGGCAGAGGCCCGGGACCGTTGGAGCGAGTGGAGGAGGGTCAGGGGCGGTGAGTAGATAAATCCAGCGCGGGGCTTGTTCAGGCAGAGGCCCGGGACCGTTGGAGCGAGTGGAGGAGGCTCAGGGGCGGTGAGTAGATAAATCCAGCGCGGGGCTTGTTCAGGCAGAGGCCCGTGACCGTTGGTGCGAGTGGAGGAGGGTCAGGAGCGGTGAGTACATAAACCCAGCGCGGGGCTTGTTCAGGCAGAGGCCCGGGACCGTTGGAGCGAGTGGAGGAGGGTCAGGAGCGGTGAGTACATAAACCCAGCGCGGGGCTGGTTCAGGCAGAGGCCCGGGACCGTTGGTGCGAGTGGAGGAGGGTCAGGAGCGGTGAGTACATAAACCCAGCGCGGGGCTTGTTCAGGCAGAGGCCCGGGACCGTTGGAGCGAGTGGAGGAGGGTCAGGAGCGGTGAGTACATAAACCCAGCGCGGGGCTTGTTCAGGCAGAGGCCCGGGACCGTTGGAGCGAGTGGAGGAGGGTCAGGGGCGGTGAGTAGATAAATCCAGCGCGGGGCTTGTTCAGGCAGAGGCCCGGGACCGTTGGAGCGAGTGGAGGAGGGTCAGGGGCGGTGAGTAGATAAATCCAGCGCGGGGCTTGTTCAGGCAGAGGCCCGTGACCGTTGGTGCGAGTGGAGGAGGGTCAGGAGCGGTGAGTACATAAACCCAGCGCGGGGCTTGTTCAGGCAGAGGCCCGGGACCGTTGGAGCGAGTGGAGGAGGTTCAGGAGCGGTGAGTACATAAACCCAGCGCGGGGCTGGTTCAGGCAGAGGCCCGGGACCGTTGGTGCGATTGGAGGAGGGTCAGGAGCGGTGAGTACATAAACCCAGCGCGGGGCTTGTTCAGGCAGAGGCCCGGGACCGTTGGTGCGAGTGGAGGAGGGTCAGGAGCGGTGAGTACATAAACCCAGCGCGGGGCTTGTTCAGGCAGAGGCCCGGGACCGTTGGAGCGAGTGGAGGAGGGTGAGGGGCGGTGAGTAGATAAATCCAGCGCGGGGCTTGTTCAGGCAGAGGCCCGGGACCGTTGGAGCGGGTGGAGGAGGGTCAGGGGCGGTGAGTAGATAAATCCAGCGCGGGGCTTGTTCAGGCAGATGCCCGTGACCGTTGGTGCGAGTGGAGGAGGGTCAGGGGCTTGTTTTTACATAAATCCGGAACATTCCATTCTGAATAGGGAGGTTTCTGGTGGAAGACACTGATTGGGGGAAGCAGACTAGAGGAAGCAGCTGATTGGGTGGAGCCTCTGGTTAGTAGTTCTGCTTTCTGGTTAAAGGTACAGTGGGTTAGTAAAGGTACAGGGGGTTAGTAAAGGTACAGTGGGTTAGTAAAGGTACAGTGGGTTAGTAAAGGTACAGGGGGTTAGTAAAGGTACAGTGGGTTAGTAAAGGTACAGGGGGTTAGTAAAGGTACAGTGTTTTTGGTTTGTATAATAAAGGTGTAGGTTAGGGGCCAAGAGGGAGCAGCTGTTTGAGTCAGATACCTGCTGATTTCTCACAGGAGTTTCCATTATATTATACTGATAGCGATCCAGGGTAAGGCGAGAGAATGTCAGCCGGAGCAGTGTACTGTACTGCATGTCAGATGTGGGAGGTCATGGTGTCGGATGGCCCTCTTGACGTCCACATCTGCATCAGGTGCAGAGAGATGGGGCTCCTAAGGGACCGTATTAGGATCCTGGAGCAGCAGCTCGATGACCTCTGCCTGGTCAGGGAGAGTGAAAAGGTGATAGAGGAGAGTTATAGGGAGGTGGTCACTCCAAAAACCACAGGAGAGAGACATGTGGGTCACGCTAAGGAAGGGCAAGGGGCAGAGGCATGAACGAGTGAGTACTCCAATGTCAGTACACCTGGCAAATAAGTACTCCTGTTTGAGTACGGATGGGGGTGACAGCCTACCCGGGGGTAGCGACAGCGGACGGGCCTTCAGCACAGAGACCGGCCCTGTTGCTCCGAAAGGTAGGGAAAAAAAGAGGAGGGCAATAGTAATTGGGGACTCTATTGTTAGGGGGTCGGATAGGCGATTCTGTGGACGCAGTCGGGAGACCAGGATGGTGGTCTGCCTCCCTGGTGCCAAGGTCTTGGACGTGTCTAAACGTGTCCAAGATATCCTCAAATCAGAGGGAGAGGAGCCTGAGGTCGTGGTACATATAGGTATCAATGACATAGGTAAAAAAGGGAAGAGGTCCTGAAGGGAGGATTTAAGGACTTGGGAGGAGAGTTGAGGAAAAGGACCAAATAGGTAACAATCTCAGGATTACTGCCTGTGCCACGTGACAGTGAGAGTAGAAATGGAGCAAGGTGGAGGATAAATGCTTGGCTGAAAGACTGGTGCAGAAGGCAGGGATTCAAGTTTCTGGATCATTGGGACTTCTTTTGGGGTAGGTGGGACCTGTACAGAAAGGATGGGTTGCACTTGAACCCGAGGGGGACCAATATCCTGGCGGGGATGCAAATAGCAAAAGCTAGTAGACAGAATGGGAGGCAGGAAGCAGAAAAGGGAAGCACTCGGACACAAGAGGAGAAAGAAAAAAAAGGAAATAAACAGAGAACAAGAGATGGGGGGTTTCTTACATGTGCATATTTTAATGCTAGGAGCATTGTCAAAAAGGTGGATGAGCTTAGAGTCTGGATAGACACCTGGAAGTATGATGTTGTGGCGATCAGTGAAACATGGTTGCAGGAGGGCTGTGATTGGAAACTAAATATTCCAGGATTTCGTTGCTTCAGGTGTGATAGAATTGGAGGGGCAAGAGGTGGAGGTGTTGCATTGCTCGTCAGGGAAGATATTACAGCAGTGCTTTGGCAGGATAGATTGGAGGGCTCATCTAGGGAGGCTATTTGGGTGGAACTTAGAAGTGGGAAAGGTGTAGCAACACTTATAGGGGTATATTATAGACCGCCAAATGGGGAACGAGAATTGGAAGAGCAAATATGTAACGAGATAGCAGATATTAGTAGTAAGCACAAGGTAGCGATTGTGGGAGATTTCAACTTTCCACACATAGACTGGGAAACACATTCTGTAAATGGGCTGGATGGTTTGGAGTTTGTAAAATGTGTGCAGGATAGTTTTTTGCAGCAATACATAGAGGTGCCTACTAGAGGCGGGGCAGTGCTGGACCTCCTGTTAGGAAATGAGACGGGACAGGTGGCGGAGGTATGCGTAGGGGAGCACTTCGGGTCCAGTGATCACAATACCATTAGTTTCAATATAATTATGGAGAAGGACAGAACTGGGCCTAGGGTTGAGATTTTTGATTGGAGAAAGGCTAACTTTAACGAGATGCGAGATGATTTAAAAGGAGTGAACTGGGACATTTTGTTTTATGGGAAAGATGTAGAGGAGAAATGGGGGACATTTAAAGGGGAAAGTTTAAGAGTACAAAATCTTTATGTTCCTGTTCGGTTGAAAGGAACCAGTAAAAATTGGAAAGAGCCCTGGTTTTCAAGGGAAATTGGACATCTTGTTCCGAAAAAGAGGGAGATCTACAATAATTATAAGCAGCATGAAGTAAATGAGGTGCTTGAGGAGTATAAGGAATGTAAAAAGAATCTTAAGAAAGAAATTAGAAAAGCTAAAAGAAGATATGAGGTTGCTTTGGCAAGTAAGGTGAAAGTAAATCCAAAGGGTTTCTACAGCTATATTAATAGCAAAAGGATAACAAGGGATAAAATTGGTCCATTGGAGAGACCGAGTGGACAGCTATCTGCGGAGCCAAAAGAGATGGGGGAGATATTGAACAATTTCTTTTCTTCGGTATTCACCAAGGAGAAGGATATTGAATTATGTGCGGTAAGGGAAACTAGTAGAGTAGCTATGGATACTATGAGTTTCAAAGTAAAATAAGTACTGGCACTTTTGAAAAATATAAAAGTGGATAAGTCTCCAGGTCCTGACAGGATATTCCCTAGGACATTGAGGGAAGTTAGTGTAGAAATAGCCGGGGCTATGACAGAAATATTTCAAATGTCATTAGATACGGGAATAGTCTCCGAGGATTGGCGTACTGCGCATGTTGTTCCATTGTTTAAAAAGGGTTCTAAAAGTAAACCTAGCAATTATAGACCGGTTAGTTTGACTTCAGTGGTGGGCAAATTAATGGAAAAGATACTTAGAGATAATATATATAAGTATCTGTATAAAGAGGGTCTAATCAGGAACAGTCAACATGGATTTATGCCTGGAAGGTCATGTTTGACTAATCTTCTTGAATTTTTTGAAGAGGTTACTAGGGAAATTGACGAGGGTAAAGCTGTGGATGTTGTCTATATGGACTTCAGTAAGGCCTTTGACAAGGTTCCTCATGGAAGGTTGGTTAAGAAGGTTCAACTGTTGGGTATAAATGCAGGAATAGCAAGATGGATTCAACAGTGGCTGAATGGGAGAAGCCAGAGAGTAATGGTGGATGGCTGTTTGTCGGGTTGGAGGCAGGTGACTAGTGGGGTGCCTCAGGGATCTGTGTTGGGTCCTTTGTTGTTTGTCATGTACATCAATGATCTGGATGAAGGGGTGGTAAATTGGATTAGTAAGTATGCAGATGATACCAAGATAGGGGGTGTTGTGGATAATGAAGAGGATTTCCAAAGTCTACAGAGTGATTTAGGCCAGTTGGAAAAATGGGCTGAAAGATGGCAGATGGAGTTTAATGCTGATAAATGTGAGGTGCTACACCTTGGCAGGACAAATCAAAATAGGACGTACATGGTAAACGGTAGGGAATTGAAGAATACAGTTGAACAGAGGGATCTGGGAATAACCGTGCATAGTTCCTCGAAGGTGGAATCTCATATAGATAGGGTGGTAAAGAAAGCTTTTGGTATGCTAGCCTTTATAAATCAGAGCATTGAGTATAGAAGCTGGGATGTAATGTTAAAATTGTACAAGGCGTTGGTGAGACCAAATCTGGAGTATGGTGTACAATTTTGGTCGCCCAATTATAGGAAGGATGTCAACAAAATAGAGAGGGTACAGAGGAGATTTACTAGAATGTTGCCTGGGTTTCAACAGCTAAGTTACAGAGATAGGTTAAATAAGTTAGGTCTTTATTCTCTGGAGCGCAGAAGGTTAAGGGGGGACTTGATAGAGGTCTTTAAAATGATGAGAGGGATAGACAGAGTTAATGTGGACAAGCTTTTCCCTTTGAGAATAGGGAAGATTCAAACACGAGGACATGACTTTAGAATTAAGGGGCAGAGGTTTAGGGGTAACATGAGGGGGAACTTCTTTACTCAGAGGGTGGTAGCGGTGTGGAATGAGCTTCCAGTGGAAGTGGTGGCGGCAGGTTCGTTGGTATCATTTAAAAATAAATTGGATAGGCATATGGATGAGAAGGGTATGGAGGGTTATGGTATGAGTGCAGGCAGGTGGGACTAAGGGAAAAAAAGTTGTTCGGCACGGACTTGAAGGGCCGAGATGGCCTGTTTCCGTGCTGTAATTGTTATATGGTTATATGGTTATATGGTTATATGGTTACAGTAGAGCTACATACAGTGGAGAAGTGATGGTTGAAAGCATTGGATGTAACAGCAGGGTCCTAAATTATATCATTATTGACCCGAATCTGAGTGCTGATATTTTGATTTGATTTATTAAGAACATTATTTAGTCTTTTCCAGAACTTTTTTGGATTATGCATGTCTACAGAAAGATGTTTTTAAAATGACTTGACTTAGCATTTCGTGTTCTTGTCGCACACTGATTCCTTAAGGACCTATATTTTTCCCAATCAGCCCTGAATTTCCCTGAAAGTCTTCCAGACTTTATCTCGCTCATTAAAAAGGTTGATCAAATCAGCGCTAATCCATGGTAAATGTTATCCCTTGACTTTTATTTCTCTCCAGGGGACATGCTTATCGATAACTCTTGTGACTTCAGTGTACAAATAGTTCCAGGCATCCTCAACAGTTGGTATAAGTTGAAACCTGTCCCAGTTTATTGCAATCGGGTCATGCATATAATTATCATAATTCAATTTTCTAAATTGTCGGACACGAATAAGTTTAGGAGGAAGATGGGAAGGTTTAATCTTCCACACACAGAAGATAGCAGAATGATCGCTAAAGCAATCTGACAAAACGCCAGATGTTAAGATTCGGTCAGGATTGGTAACAATAATCCAATCTAATAGTGATGTAGAATTGCCATGAACTCTGTTAGGTTCGTTCATTAACTGGGTCAGGTTTATACTTTAAAGCAAGTTTTTGTCGTTAGGAGAGGAGCAATCGAGCCAGTTTTTATTGAAGTCATCAAGAAGCACTAATTCACATGGGTGTTCAATAGAGGTGAGAGTGGAAATTAGGGACTTTGTTGAGTTAGGATGAACAGGGGGGGGGGGGATCGATAGATAGTGCCGATGATTAGATGTTTATTCTCATGAAGCTTTAACCTAATGAAAAGGCTTTCAAAGAGAGATGAGGTTACTTTAGGAATGGCAGATTCAGATATAAAGCGAGTTGACACATAACAAGCCACACCTCCAGCTCTCGTAGGCCTATCTGCTCTATATAATGCAAAATTATCAATATGAATATCATTGTCACAAATTTCACTACGTAACCATGTTTCTGAAAATGTTATTATGTCAGGTTTATTCTGTGCAATCCAAACTCTAATTAAATCAATCTTTGGAAGAAGGCTCCTAATGTTCAAATGGATGATTTTTAGGCCTTTAGCTGTATCAATTGTGGATCAATTGGGTGTAGATAATGTTGGGGTCAGGGGAATAGCATAAGGAAGGGGACAAGAGAGCTACATGCACAGATTTACACAAACACACACACATAGAAGACAGGACAGACAAAGCACACAAGATCAGGCTGCGTCATTGAGAGAGAGAGAGAGAAAGAAAAAAAAAAAAAGCGAGCATACACACAGTCTGCATAGCTCATATTTATGCAAATAGATCAAAGTATGATATCCTGGACCATTTATGTTTAAATTAAATTAAATTAATTGGGCATTATGAAGCCCAAAATAGCAAAATTCTATCGCATATGGTTAATAAAAATAAAAATAAAAAGAGAGAAAATCTAGATTAAACTTCATTTGCCTTCAATTGTCAATTTATCAAATTTCAATATTCAAATAATTGGTAATTGAATATAACCAATTGTTTATAGGGACCAATCTTTTACCATTGAAACAACCCTTTACTTTTCGTATAGGAAAGGAAAAAGAAAACTCAACTCTTAATGTTACGACGTTTTACGTCCATTGTGACGCTTTTTACGGCAGATAGTAGTAAAGCAGGCATCATTGTATCGAAGTCAAAAGTTGAATAAGAAAATTATAGAACAAATACAACAGAAACAGCTAAACACAGTGTTCATCGGCAGACAACATTATATTGCTAACGCTATCACCAGCCACTGGCCACCAACATTAGGCTGTTATATCAGAGTCCATGGAGGGGTTAGTGGAGGAGAGCTTACTTCAACTTCAACAGTGCTCTCAACCATCAGGAGTGCAAAAGAACTGTGTCTTGCCAGCGTGGACAACTCGCAGTGTGCAGGGAAAGAGCAATGCATATTTGATGTCACGGTGGCATAGCTTCTTGTTAGCCACATCATACTCCCGACGTCTCTGGACAAGACCAGCGCTGAAGTCCGGGTAGATATAAATCCGAGCTCCGTTGTACTCAAGGGGCACATTTTTCTCCCGGGAGAGCTTCACTATCCTCGGCTTATCCTGGAAATAATGGAACTTCACCAGGATCGGCCTCGGACCCTTGGCTCTGGAGTTATCCTTGCGACCGGTGCCGTGACAGCACTCAATCACAAGAGGAGTGGGAAAATTCGCTTCACCGAGGAGCTGCGGTGTCAGACAGCCCACGAATCCGGTGATATCTTTGGACTCGACCCTCTCGGGTATACCGGCGAAACGTAGGTTGGAACGTCTGTTTCTGTTCTCAGCATCATCTGCCCAAATTTTCAGATCAGCGTTTTCTTTTTCAAGTGATTTTACACGTCCAGCCATGTCTATTATATTATCCTCGTTGGAGCTAACTCTTTGCTCAAGCTCCATTACTTGCTCTACAAGCGTTCGAAGTGAGCCTTCGATGTTAGTCAGACTTGCTCCAATACGAGAAATTTTGTTGTCCATGTGTAATATCATGTTGAGCTGCATTTGCTGCATGTTATTCAAGACACTTTGGAGGGCAATTGGCTCGCCCATTGTAAGAGCAGTAGTCTTTTCCACTCAATAAAATTGTAGCAGGTAGAAGGTAGTCCAGTAATTAGTTGTTTTTAATGCTAAAGTGCTAAAGTTGTTTTACCTTGCTTTTTAAATTCACCAAAAGTTCTTCATTGACACCAGGAGAGTTAGAGTAGAAAAGGTATCTCAGAACACCATCAGTAGACAATAGTTGAGCCAGCAGACAAGAGCTTGTTACAAACACAGAGATACAGAGATATCACAGAGATAAAAAGGCTCATGTCCTGGTAAAACTCATAGCTGTGTATCTCCGAAAATAAATTAAGCTAATTCAATCAAAGAGGCACAAGGTCATACAGCGTGGAAAAAGGCCCATCGGCCCAACTAGCCCGCTCCAACCAACATGCCCCATCTACACCCGTCCATATACCAGTAACCTTATCTTATTCAGTACCTCTTTCATTATTTCTTAAAGATTGATCAGTATGCATATATTGTGTCAATTTGTGTACAGTTATTATTGCGAAAATAAGTAAAAGTTAGATTTGTATCTTTGCTCGACTCAATAATTTCACTTTATGGAGGAAAGAAAATGTGAGATTAAAGACTTAACGGTTACTATGACTACATGAGAAGTGCGAAACAGGGTTATTTGTCCCTCTGAGGAATGGAATAAAAATAGATGTTTCGATAACGTGTTCAAGCAGGCGTGCTGAAGGTATAATTCTGAACACCTGCCGCAGCAAATTAATGAAATGGCTCTGACCTCATTTACAAGTGCTCAAATATATAAATTGTGTTCATTGCAAAGATCCCATCATATGTCATCATATCGTAAAGTTCAACAGTAAACGAAATGGAGCTACCTATAATTCCACAGATTGAGGAAATTTACTATCCCATTCTCGCACTGATTGGCATTCCAGGTAAGTTAGAAACTGATATTCGTTGACTTCGTGCTTTTACCAAAGAAAATGCAAACGGAAACAAGGAACTTACCGTCTAGGAACTAACAAACTCGCGTAGTTTGCAATGCGAGTGAAACAATCAGAGAGATTGAAACCCTGGAATGATGGATTTGAAATGCAGGAAGGAACTGCAGTTGTTTAAACCGAAGATACACACAAAAAGCTGGTGTTATTCCGCGGGTTAGATGTTGCCTGACTCGCTGAGTTACTCCAGCTTGTGTCTATGATAGCTTTGAAGTTTCATTGTAAAATACGTTTCAAGTATGCACGAAGAAGAAATGTGATTACCTCTATGAGCATGTTTTATAAGATGTTGCGATGCTCTTCTCATCAAATCGCTCCAGCACTGGAACGATGATATGTAGGCAAAACGGATATACACATATTGGCGATCGGTATTTATTAAGGAAAATAAGGATAAAGCAGAAAACTAGAATACAATTCAGACATGATAATTGAAAACGTATCAGCTACAAGTGACCACATGGTGAACGCTGTTCTTATTCATTAAGTCATAAGGTTATGGATGATTGACGTAGAAGTAGTCCAGTCGGCCTATCAATCCTCTCCGCCATTCAATTATGGCTGATCTATCTATCCCTCCTACCCCATTCGCCAACCTTCTCCCCATAACCTCTGCCACGTGTACTAATCAAATATCTATCTATCTCTGCCTTAAAAATATCCACTGACTTGGCCTCGTCATCCTTCTGTGGCACAGATTCCACATATTTACCACCCTCTGACAAAATACATTTCTTATCATCTTCCTAAAAGAACGTCCTTTAATTCTGAGGCTATAACCTCTAGTTCCAGAGTATCTCACTCGTGGAAACATCCACTCTACATCCACTATATCCAAGCATTTCTCTATTATGTGTGTTCCAATGAAGTCCCCTTCATTCTTCTAAACTCCAGCGAGTTCAGGCCCAGTGCCGACAAACGCTCCTCGTTGGTTAACCTGCTCATTCCTAGGATCATTCTTATAAACCTCCTCTGGACCCACTCCTGAGCCAGCACATCCTTTCTCAAATATGGTGCCCAAAACTTCTCACAATATTACAATTGGGACCTTATCAGTGCCTTATAGAGCCTCAGCATGACACCCCTGTTTGTGTGTACAAGTCCTCTTGAAATAAATGCTAGCATTGAACATGTATTCTTTACTACCGATTCGACTTGCAGATTAACCTTTTGGGAATCCTGCACCAACACTCCCGTGTCCCTGTGCACTTCCGATTTCTGGATTATCTCCCCTTTCAGACAATAGTCTATGTTTTTATTCCTACTACCGAAAAGCATGAAGCGACATTTTGCCACATTATATGTCATCTGCTACTTCTCTGCCCACTCCCCCAACCTGTCCAAGTATTTCTGTAGAGTCCCTTTTTTCTCAACACGACCTGCCCTTCCATTTATTTTCGTATCATCCGCAAACTTGGCCACAAAGCCTTCAATCCACTCATCCAAATCATTAATATACAACATGAGGAGTAGTGGACCTAGCATCGACCGCTGCGGAAATCCGCTAGTCACTGGTAGCAAACCAGAAAATGCCCCCCTTTATTGCCACTCTTTGTCCTCTGTCATCCAGGCAATACATGCTAGTATTTGTCCGCTGATACGGTGAGCTCTCATCTTCCCGAGAAACCTCACGTGTGGCTCCTCATCCAAGGCTTTCTGAAAATGTAAGTTAACACCATCTACTGACTCTCCTTTGCCGTCCTGCCACTTACATCTTCAAATAATTCCAGCAAATTTGTGAAGCAAGACCTCCTCTTCACAAAGCCATGCTGACTTCGGCCTATTTTATCGTGAACTTGGCCATAAAGTATGTCGCAACCTCATCATTTATAATGGATTCTGCAATCTAACCAAGCACAGAAGTCAGACTAACCAGCCTTTTGTTCCCACTGTTTGTGCTTTGATCCCTTCACGTGCAGCTGGGTAATATTGGACATTTTCCAATCATTGGAAATTTCCAATTATTGAAATCTCCCATGACCACCATAGCATTGCCCTTTTGCTTGTTTCTATATTGAATCCATGCAGAACACGAAATCTTTTCGACAAATGGTTAATTCTTCGGTTTATTACGTTTGCTAATGAGACCATTGCGCGATCTCAAATGCTTGCTGATTCTTCTGAGCATTTTTCATGTCGGAGAATAATTTGAAGGCACAGAACATGGAACAGTCCAGCACATGAACTAACAATGTCGGTGCTGAACATGATGCGAAGATAAAGTAATCTAATTTGCCTGCACATTACCCATTCCCTGCATACCCACGTGCCTATCTAAAACCGTCTTCAACGTCATTATTGCATCCGCCCACCGCCACATGTGGCAGCGCATTCCAGGCATCATCGGCCTCACTGTCAAACGTTTCCCCTTTCGTTTTAAAGTTTAGCCCTTTCGCCTTTCCCTTCAACTGGGGAACGGAAAACTTTTCGACTGCCTACCATATCTATACATCTCAATATGTTATATACTTGTATCAGACCTCCGCTCTACCTATGTCCATGCACAGAAAACAATCCAAGTCTGTGCTAACAATACTTACAGCGAATACCGTCTAACCCAATCACAATCCTGACAGATAATGTAGCATTTACACAAACAAAACCCTCAAATTAACGATAATGGAAATGCAAAGCATGAATTTCACATCCCTTCTAAGGTCATTAACCCAATGTAATATCTATCCATGTTTTCTTATTACTTGCATTGAAATCAAGAGAGGAAAAAATCGTCAGCTGTAGAAAATATGCCACATGTGCAAATTTCACTAAATGCACTCCACATGAGCCAGTGTTAAGATTCACGGCTATCTATCTATCTATCTATCTATCTATCTATCTATCTATCTATCTATCTATCTATCTATCTATCTATCTATCTATCTATCTATCTATCTATCTATCTATCTATCTATCTATCTATCTATCTATCTATCTATCTATCTATCTATCTATCTATCGCTTTCTGTCGGTCTGTCTGTTTGTCTGTCTATACATATATATATATATATATGTGTGTGTGTGTGTGTGTGTGTGTGTGTAGGAAGGATTCGCAGGTGCTGGCTTAAAACGAAGATAGACAAAAAAGGCTGGAGTAATTGAGCGAGGCAGGTATCATGGAGAGAAGGAATGGGTGACGTTTCGGGTCCAGACCTTCTTCGGACGATATATTGGTGGATATGTGTATGTACACACACACTAACCTTTGTCTCTCTCGTTAATTATATTGTTTAGAATGTCCTATGTTTACATATTCAGTTCTGCTGCTGCAAGTAACAATTTCATTGCTCTAACAGGGACATACGACAATAAAACACTCTTGAATCTTGAATCTTGACTCCATAGGCAACGTTACCGGTCGGGCCGCTTCTTAAGTCTGAAGAAGGCTCCTGACCGGTAATGTCGCAAATCCATTCCTTCCACAGATGCCGCCTGATCTGCCGAGTTACTCCAACGCGTTGTGTTTTATTTATGAAATATTTGGAGTTAATCTCCACGTAACATTTTGTCCAAAGCGGTTATTCTCTGTGACTGCGCATATTTCTATTCTTGCAGGTAATCTCATGGCGATTGTGATTCTATCTCGTGGGAACTGTGGTCTTTCCAAATGCATCACACGTTACATTGTCGCCATGGCTGTTGCAGACTTACTGGTGATAATATTTGATGTAGTATTATACGAGATTAATGACATGCATTTTCCGCTTTCCTTCTTGCATTATACTCCCGTCTGCAGCCTCATAATTGCCCTGGTGTTCGCAGCCATTGATTGTTCGGTCTGGTTAACCGTTGCCTTCACATTTGATCGATACATCGCCATTTGTTGTCAGAAGCTGAGAGCAAAATACTGCACCGAAAGAACTGCCGCTATTGTAATAGTGATTGTGTTTGGATTAAGCTTTGTGCAGAATATCCCTATTTATTTTGAAAACGAGCATCTGCTGATTATTGACAACGTGCCATGGTTCTGCAAAGTGAAGTCAAGTCTCTCCAGTTTACCAATATGGGTTGCATACTTCTTCTTCGACATTACCTTAACACCGTCTGTACCTTTCCTTTTGATTGTGCTGCTTAATGCCCTGACCACCAGACATATTTTACAGGCTAGTCGGATAAGGAGGGGACTCCGGGGGGACGGGAAAAGCGAGGATTGCACTGATCCGGAGATTGTAAACCGCAGAAAATCGATCATTTTACTGCTCTCCATCTCAAGCTGTTTCATACTGCTATGGATGGTAACATTTGTACATTACATATGCACACAATTTGCAGGCGTTGAGTTCATGCTCACGGATTACAACGATCCTTTCGCCATTATGGAGCACACTGGGTATATGCTGCAGCGCCTGAGTTCGTGCACAAACACATTTATTTATGCGGTGGCTCAGGCAAAGTTCAGAGAATCATTGACGAATACGCTGAAATATCCGTTTACTTTCTTGAATAAATTAGTTCCAACCTCGGACCAGAGATCACGTAGCGTGTTTTAATAATCCATTATCTAAATCAATTTACCTATTGTCGCATAATAAAAAATGTTTGACAAGAGCATAGATGGCATGCCGTTTGTGTTTCGAACATGAGCAACTCCACAAAAGCATCTCTGAAGTATTTATCAACTAACCTGAAGAAGCCAAGGCACGTAAAACAACCAGTCTTCATATGTTCATAAAATGACAAATTGCAAAAGCACAATTAGGCCATTCTGCCCATCATGACAACTCTTCCGTTCAATTATGGCAGATCTGTCGATCATTCTTCATCCCATTCTCCTGCCTTCTCCCCTTAACCACTGACACCCGTACTAATCACGAATCTATCCATCTCCACCTGAAAAAACAGCCATCAAATTGGTCTCCACAGCCTTCTGTGGCAACTAATTCTACATGCCACTAATTTTAGACTTTCCCAATAGTGGAAACATTCCCTCGACATACATTCTATCCAGGCCATTCTATCCAGGCCTTTCATTATTCAATATGTCTTGCCCATGGAGGCACGAGTTTGCAGAAGCTTGAATCTTGAGCAAAAAAACACATTTCTGAAGGAAGCCAAACAACGCGAAACTTCATCTGTCCCTCCCCACCACATATGCTGCCTGATCCACAGAGTTCTTCCGATAGATATATTTTTGTTTATAACTTGTAAATGCTATTCATCATGTTCAATGCGACGTCTCCATGGAACAGCTTTAAATATTGTCAATTTATTTGTGATATCACAAAATCGAAATATTATCATCCTGACGTAGCACAGAAAATGCCTAAAATGCACGAAACTTCTCACCACACAGCTCCCTCTCTCAGTCCCATTATGAATTCATGCATCGCATTCCTATATCAACTTCATGCAACCGCACGGAAAATCATCTTTGATAGAGACCTTTTATTCTCCATTGCAAATCGCCGAGCCCGTCTACTTTCGGCAATGTACACTTGCCCATTTATCAGAACGCTGTAACACTATATTCTGCACGCTGGTATATGTTTTATCTTTACACTACTTACGTATGGCTTAATTGTATGCATGCATAGTATGATGTGGCTGAATACCACGCAAAGGGTTTTTCACTGAATCTGGTTACTGTAAAGGAGTTAACACGTACACAGTGTTTCTTTACCGAGTCTTTATTAATCACATATATCGATGCCCTAGTTGTACATGGTCTGCACGTTTTACTAGACGAGGTACCAGGGATGGAGAGACAGTAATATACTTGGTGAAAGGGGAGTGGCTACACAACCTACAATTAAAGGGACATGCACTAAACATCTACATCCTTCCTCTTACAAAAGAAAGGAACGTAACAGCCGACCATGTCTCATACACTAGAGCAACTGGAAAAGGATAGACAGCAAAATAGCAGCAATCAAATATAATCGCCATAACGGTCAGGCGCCCTTACAATCCGCCCCGAGCGGGTACGAATCCCGCTCACACCCTCTCCCCCCAAAGGAACGGGCACCGGGGGAGACCCCACGACAGGAGGACTAAAATGTGGGGACTTGCGTGGTGACAAAGGGATTGGAGGCGAGCGACCTGGCGATGGGGAAGAGACGGCTGGAGGCACGGGAACAGGCACAGGGAGAAGAACCGGGACAGGGCGAGCAGGCACAGGTTTAGTGACCGCTACAGGCGGGAGAGCGGACAGAGGGGGAGCATGGGGGTCAGCAGGAGGAGGAGGAGGAGGCTCGTTCACCAGGCGGAGGTGCCGCCTGGACCGACGGTAAACAGTACCATCGAGGTTCACCAGATAGGAGCGAGGTGAACCAGCCGTCCCAACAACAACCGCAAGGCCAGGGTGACCGGAGGTGGAACGCATGCGGACAACCTGACCAGGAGACAGAGGAGGCAGGGCACGGCAAGACCTGTCGTGGGATCGCTTCTGAATGGACTGTTTGGTAGCAATACGCTCACGGACCACGGCAGGTTTTACAACAGCTGGGGTAAGAGTCTGCTGGGCCACCGGAATGGGAGGTCGAGTAAACCCGGGACATGAGGCGCTGCGCCGGGGATCCCAGAACACTGTCACGGGAAATGTTTCGCAGGTTGAGGAGGGCGAGGTAAATGTCAGACTTCGATGCGCGGCAGCGATTCAACAAGTCCTTAGCGCTGCGAACAGCACGCTCGGCCAGGCCATTGCTCTGAGGGTACTCAGGGCTACTAGTGTAATGCCGAAAGTTCCAGCGGTCAGCAAAGTCCTTGAACTCCGCACTGGTAAATTGGCTGCCGTTGGTCGACCTCATACCAGTTGGAGTAAGAGTCGACAAGCACCAAGAAGTGCTTGCCGTGCCACTCAAAAATGTCCGTTGCCAGCGCCGACCATGGCAGGTCCGGTGCGGGCTGCTGCAGAAGGGGCAAACGCTGCTGCTGCGGGGCGAGACTGTTGCAGGTAGGGCAAGATGACACCCGGTCCCGAAAATACACAGCCATATCAGGCCAATAAAACTGGCTTTGGGCGATAGAGAGAGTGGCCTCGGCGCCAGGATGACCCCGATGCGCGGTGTCGAAATACTGTTGGCGAAGAGCCTCAGGTACCACAACCTTGTGACCCTTAACGATAACTCCATCTCGTAGCACCAGCTCGTCACGGACCAGGAAGTAGGGCACTGCCGCGGCGGGCAGGGAAGAACGTCGCTCGGGCCAACCCCTTTGAATGACCGCAGCTAGCTGTTGGAGCGAGGCGTCAGCAGCAGTGTGTTTAACTAAGGACTGTAGTTGTTTTGAAGGAACAAAGTTGACGTTCAGGACAATCATACCTGAAGCCTCGTAAGGGTGACGGGTGGTCGAAGCCAGAGGAGCCCGAGTCAGCGTGTCAGCAATAAACATGTCCTTGCCTCTACGGTACACTACGGAGAAGGTAAAACGCTGCAGCTGCAGCATCATCCGCTGCAGCCTGGAGGAGGCAGCGTGAATCGGCTTGCCGAGGATGGTGACCAGAGGCTGGTGGTCGGTCTCAATAGAGAATTCGGTGCCCAGGATATAGTCCTTAAACTTTGAACATGCAAACACAACAGCCAGCAGTTCCTTTTCGATCTGGGCATAGCACTGCTCAGCTGGAGTCATCGTGCGGGACGCGAAGGACACGGGTAACTGGACCCCATCATGAACTTGCAAACAAGCAGCACCCAGCCCGAACTTTGAAGCATCGCACGTGAGGACAATAGGACGGTTCAAATCGAAATATTGCAGCGTCGGAGTGCAGACAAGCTTTGAACGCAGCATATCGAAAGCAGCCTGGTGTTGCGGGAACCAGGACCATGCAGTGTCTTTCTCCACCAAGTCTCTTAAAGGGGCACTCAACTCGCTCAGATCGGGGATGAATTTTCCCAAATAATTAGCCATGCCAAGGAAACGCTGGAGGCTCGGCACATCCACAGGAGCAGGCATCTCCGAGATAGCAGCGGTCTTCTGTGGGTCGGGCTTCAGCCCGGACGCTGTGAAGACGTGTCCCACATAGGTGACCTCCGGGACACGGAACCGGCATTTACTGGGGTTGAGCTTCAGATTTACCTCCCGAGCTCGATCCAAAACTAGTCGGAGGTTGTGGTCGTGCTGTTCCACATCTTTACCATACACCAAGATGTCATCTACAATGATAGCGCACGGGAGTCCCGCAAACAGCTGTTCCATCGTCCTCTGGAAAACTTCACTGGCGGAGCTGATCCCGAACGGCATGCGCAGGAATCGGAACCTCCCAAAGGGAGTGGCAAAGGTCGTCAGGTAGGACGATTGTTCATCTAGCGGTATCTGCCAGAACGAGCTCTTAGCATCCAGCACCGAAAACACAGTGGCAGGGCCAACCTGTGCAGCAACATCTTCGACAGTACGCATGGGATAGTGCGGGCGCTTGATAGCCAGGTTCAAATCTTTGGGGTTGATGCAGATCCGTAGCTCACTCTTGTCCTTCTTGGCAGCAACCACCATGGTGGAGACCCACTGAGTGGGCTCGCTCACCTCTTTCAGAATGTCTGTAGCCACCATGTCCCGAAGGGTGGACTCGACCCTATCCTTCATCGCAAAGGAGACCCGGTGTGGAGGGCGTATAACTGGATCCACGTCAGGATTTAGAGAGATCTCGTAACTGCAGGGGAGCATCCCCAGCGCATTGTCAAACCGATCGGGGTACTCGGCTAACGGGTCCAAAGGTTGCTGAACTAAACGGATCTCCCGGTGAAAATTGACCAATCCGAGGTCTTGGCATGCCCGAACACCGAGCAGTGTAACACATTTTTCGTTAACCAGGAAGAAGGAGAGGGGCCGAACGGTCTCTAGCACTTCACAGTTCAGGGTAGCCTTCCCCACAGGGAAAAGCAACCCTCCCCCATAAGCACGAAGGACAGAGCGCTCAACGGTGACTCGCTCATTATTCCTTATCTTCTTGAAAAGGCTAGTAGACATAACGTTCGTGGCGGCCCCAGTATCGACCTTGGCAGAGAACGTAGAACCATTGACAGTAACTTGCACAGTAGGGTCTGTTATTCGAGCAGGTGCCTTCCTAACTGAAAACACGCTGAGCTCACTCTGAGAAGAGTCCGGATCAGACAGTGGGAGGTTGTCAGGAGGGTGATAAGAACCAGACGCAGTACCATCCCGTACCATGTAATTAGAGTGCCTGCGCTGTTGCTGGGCAGGATTTTTTCTAGCTCTGCATGCTGACGAGAAGTGGTTAGGCTTGTTGCAGAAGTTACAAATCTTTCCCACCGCAGGGCACACGTTGAAACGATGAGTCACAAAGTTACAGTTCGGGCAGCGCTTCTCCAGCTTGGAACTTGAACCATAGCTGGCCCCACGGCGAGTTTGCTGAGCAGGACGGCGGGTTGCGACGGTAGCTGCCCGAACCTCATGATCAGGGGGTGGTGCAGCAGAGATAACAGCCTCAGACATCTTTGCAGCATGCAGGGCAGCCTGGAGAGTCAAGTCTGCCTTACACAGGAGCTCCGACCGCAGCTTTTCATTTCGTAGACCAATCACCAAGACATCGCGGGTCAGGGTCTCTGGGGTAGCGTCATTCAGCTGGCATCGCCTAGCCAGGTGCCGTAGGTCAGCGTAGAAGTTGCCGACAGACTCACCGGGTTTCTGACGACGTCCAAAAAACTTAAAACGCTCCAGAATAGAGTTCGTGGGCACATCGCACATCTCGTTGAACTTCCCCAGTAGACAGTCAAGGTCCTCAGGGTCCTCATTCGGCCCGTACTCAAACGATTCAGAGCGCTCCAGAGCCTCGGAGCCGGCTAGATTCAATAGCAGCGACGCTTTAATGGCAGAGGAAACTCCCGGGTGCACGATAGCCACATAATGCCGAAAATCCCGGCGGAACACGTTCCACCGGTGAGCGATGTCGTCGTCAAAGACAAGGGACTCAGGCTTGCGGCAGGAGGAAGCCATAACCAGGCAGGGAAGGGTAACTGGGGCAAAAAAAAAAATAAACCCGATAAACAGGAGGCGCGCAATTCGAAACGACCGACACCATGTAAAGAAGTATACACGTACACAGTGTTCCTTTACCGAGTCTTTATTAATCACATATATCGATGCCCTAGTTGTACATGGTCTGCACGTTTTACTAGAGGAGGTACCAGGGATGGAGAGACAGTAATATACTTGGTGAAAGGGGAGTGGCTACACAACCTACAATTAAAGGGACATGCACTAAACATCTACAGTTACCCGCGTCATTAATAAACCATACGTTGTATCTATCGATTGCAGCACCTAGTGCTTATTTTAAACAGGTAGCAAGGTTTTATTAAATGTTCCTTTTTGCCTTCGACTACGTGGTGAAGAGCCATCCTTTCTTACACCGCTGAAGATCTCCATGCTCTAGTACAATATTCTGTCGCGTGGAGCGTTTCGGCATTTGCAATACTGAGGATCAGCGACATATTTCCAAATCAGATTGACGGTCAATTTGGATCATGATCTGCAGGTGCTATTTTAACACGGTAGATTTCTAAGGGAGAATAGCACTAATTGCTCGCTTGATTCCACCGTCCAGAGGGAAATGATTATAACCTTCCATTCAGTGGCCAAAAGTAACACCTGTCCAAATGAGTATTTTCTTCCCTGGACATCAGCACTTGCAGCTTCCAAGTTCGCGTGAGTTCCACTGTCTGGCCTAAAGGATGTCGATTCAATTATTATTTCAACAGAGGCTGATGGCGGGGGAGTTAGCTTGGCAATGTTATTGAATGGTAAGGCAGTTTACATCTTGCCTAATACAACACCTGCAAACAACTTTGCTGTCATTCACACATTCCTAAACATGGAACTCATATCTATACCCAAATCCTTGATTTAAATCAGAAAATACAAACAAGAATTAAGGGCAGCTTCGCAGCAGTTGAACGGATGCCTCGCAGCGTCAGAGACCCGGGTTTGATCCCAACTACGGATGCTGTCTGAGTGAAGGTCGTACGTTCACACTGGCTGCGTGGGTTTTCTCCGGGCGCTGGTTTCCACCCACATTCCAAACTCGTGCAGGTTTACACGTTAATTGCCCCAAGTAAGATGTGTAAGGTGCCAAAGTGGGACTGAGTCATCGAGTCACACTGCGTTGAAACAGGCTTTTCGGCACAGCATGCCCCATATATATTAGTCCCAACTCCCCACGCTTGGCTCATAACCCTCTAAACCTATCCTATGCATGTACCTGTCTAATTGCCTGTTAATTGTTATGATAGTACCTGCCTCAACCTCCTCCTCTGGCAGCTCGTTCCATATACCCACCACTCTTTGTGTAAAACTGTTCCTATTAAATCTCCACACACACCCCCTCTCACCGCGCATTTACCTGATTGATTGCTCCCATAATTTTGCAAACCTCTTTCAGATCATCCCATCCTTTTGCACTCTAAGGAATGAAATCAGAGCCTTCTCAACCTCACCCTCCCTGAACATAGACTCGCTGACATGCAGAACAGTTCAGCATAGGAACAGGCCCTTGCGTCCACACCTCCTCTTCCGAACGTGATGCCAAGTTAAAATAATCTCCTCTACCAACACATGTTCCATATCCACCCCTTTCCCTGCATATCTATGCCTTTCTAGAGACGTCAAATGCGACTATCAAGTCTCCTCGTAAATCTTCTCTGGACTCTTTTCAGCTGGTGTGTTAAAAAACAAAGTACACGAAGAATTCAGTGGGTCGGGCAGCATCTGTGGTGGGAATCGACCGACAACGTTTTGAAGTCAACAGTCTGAACAAGAGTTCCAGCCTGAAAAGTCGTTGGTTCCTTCCATCCCACAGATATTGCCTGACCCACTGTGTTCCTCCAACGGTTTTGCTCAACGATCCAACATCTGCAGTTTCTAGTATCGCAAGAAATCTGTTAACTGTTACCGTTCATTTGCCCTATTTCATTACATTTTGTATCACATTTCTGTTAAATTAGGTTGCAGTCTTGGAGATGTTTTCACCTCAGCTGCGAACCTGCGTTCCTAGTGTACATTTCTACTTTAATCATGCTAAATCATCATAATTGCCACCAAAACACCTCATCACTACCACTACAATACTGCTCACATCTTGCTGCCAAGCAAGACCCACCATTTTCTATACAGTCGCCTTAATACCATTTCATCAATTACTTTGAGAACCTCTGCACTCTGCTTCAGTGACAGATAATATTAAGTGTAAATTCACAACTATTTATTGTTCTGGGTTGGGTTATTTTGCACCATATAAACAGGCCAATATATTTCTCCATCCGTATCCCTAAGTTTAATTGATAAACAATGATAAATACAAAACAATGGATCATTTAAATGTTTACTGTGCTGATGGAGACCATTCATCCTATCAGGCCAATGCCACCTCTCTACTGGAGAAAGTCACTTGTTCAACCCCAGCCCTTCAACTGTACTTTTTCATTTTTCTGCTCACAATAATTGTATCCAATTCTCTCTTTGTAATTAAACATAAATAGGATTTGGATCAATGAACGGAGAAAGAAAGTGTCAGGGGTACAAATTATTATCTTTATTGCATCAAATCACACGACAAAGCATTAAAAAAAAGCAACAAATCTCATAGCTTTCAGCTCAATGTGTTAAATGATAGAAGCAGAGGCAAATACCATCAAGTCTCATTCTTCTGCCTGTTGGAGACTCCTATTGATGACGGCTGGTATGGAGATCTTGCGGGCCCAGCCACTGTATTTCAAAGGTTCTGCATTAAATCAAGCACCGAGCTATTCTTGCATGTCTCTGAGAAAAAAAAGTTTATCTTATCCTTTCATTACACTGTAAATATCCTTGTAGGCTGCTCCATAATTTCCCAGTTATTCTAAGCGAGCCCAGGCATTTTCTCAAGCATCTAATTGTTTCCCAAAGCCAGCCTACTTCCTTACCATTCGGTGCTGTTAGCAGACCATTTCATCTTGGGTGAAAACCCTGTTTATCTTTTCCAATGCATTAAGGGCATATGGACCCAACTACACAACATCTACATGCCATACATTTGAAATTCCAAACCCACATGGCATAAAATTCCTTGTCCCCTCTCCCTGTGACATCTAGCCCTCAAACCCTCCAGCAACATGAACGGCCTCCCCATCCATTCTTCCCATCAAAGATTGATCATTTTCCACAGCCCCAAGAAATTAATTTGCGATTCACCACCCTTTCTAAAGATACATCATGTTATTCTGAGAAATATACTTGGCAAGACCACAGCATCTGCAGTTTTTGTCTCCTGCTCTTAGGAAGAATGTTCTGGTTATGGAGGAAGTGTTCTGAATGGTCATCAGATTTCAGGGATGGGAAGAATAATGTATGATGGACAATATGGGCGATTAGTTTTACATCTGAGATTAGGACCATTCTAAAACAACTACAAAATTCTTAAGGGTCTGTACAGATTCAAGAGAGCCAAGAGTGTTTTATTGTCATTTGTCCCAGATAGTACAGTGACATTCTTACTCGCAGCAGCACATGGAATATGTAAACATAGTACATGGTAAACAATATGAAAAACGAGGAAAAAAAATCAGTGTGCGTATATATACACACACACACACTCACCGGTACACACACATATATGTGTATATATGTACGTATACATATATTCAAGAGGGAAATCAGGTCAGTTCAGAACCCAGTAGTCAGAATCTCAAGCTCAGGCATAAAGTTGAGATGAAGAGCGATTACTTCTCCGACAGAATGGTGAACGTGTGGAATGTTATACCACTGGAAGCAGTTGAACACAGATCATTACATTTATTCAAGCAGTTATATGTTATTCGTATGGTCAAAGGATCACAGATGATGAGGAGAAATAAAAGGATCAAGGTAATAAATGTGGGTCACAATTTATCACATGGAATAATAGTTGAGGCTTAAATGCCTGAATTCCTATTAATTTTATATGCTGCATTTCAACATTTTTGTATTTATCCTGGCCACATTTCCTCTGCATTGAAGAGCATGATAACTTAAAAGGAAAAGATACCCTGGTGCCTATGCCTTTTTTGCAGATAAGCCAGATGCATACATTGGTTTGGTGTTCACAAAGCAAGGACAAATCAGAAATAGTTTTCTGAACACGCCATCCATTGCCGTTTCAATGTGTTTACTCAAGATGCAAAAAAAAAAAATACTACTGTGTTAATAAGCACTGCACTGAAAATGTACTAACCTATATTTTTGGATGAAATAAACAAAACATGGTCATCGAATCTCCCTGGGTAAGTCTTCCACCCCCTGCCCTCCACCTCTTTGAGAAGTGGCTGAAGGGTGATATTAAAATACATAAAGGTTTTAAATGAAGCACGTTGGTGAAAACATTTCCACCATAAAATACAGCAGGGAATTCTACAGATAATTCTCCCTCTTCTCCCCTCCCACCCAATACTGGTGAGAATGAGGGTCCAGATCAATGAATTGCATTTAGGGGAAGGCTGGGCAAACACAAAAGAGAAAGGAACAGTCGGTTCTACATTGGAGAATCCAGCATAGTCTAGCCAACTATTTTGCAGATCGCATAAGGTGGGAAGAGGCTCATGTGGACTATATGCAGCAGCATTGACAGGATCGGTAGAGTGGCCTGTTTCTACACACTTGTTTCCACTACAACCTTGTATTACTTTGCTGCCAATTCATGTTTCATAACTTTTTTCCCATTCTTTGTTTAAAAAATACAAAATCAACGTTGATGTCAGATAACTGTGATTGGTGCTGTTGCAAATAAATGGAGGCATTAGATTTTCTTAACAACAATTTATTTTTTTGCCTTGTATATTATATCTTTCATATTATATCTTGCACATTCCTTATATCTTGCCTTTACTTTGCAACATGAAGCCACTATAAAACAGGGTGCAATCCAATGTGTTTACTTGGATTTCATGCCCATCTATTTCCAAAAATCATTTGCTCAATGGTCTATTCATCAAGCACATTCTACAAGCAACTATTATTAGGTGAAATCACAAGAGCAGCACTTGTTCCAAATCAGCCACATAAAATTAACTTGATTACTGTGCCACCAATCACTGTGGGCAATTTTATATTCATATAGATGATAAATTCTTTGCATTAGATTAGAAATGTACAAAGTACAAACAATCAAGACGTTTTGACATAATCAAATAATCAAGCATTGTGTAACAACATTTATTGGTGCTGAGTCTCAGACTAAATGCAATGTTAAAACAAAATATATTCTATCCAATAATGACTGTAGCTAATAGAATCTCCAACTAAAAACAGAAGACTGAAAACATTCAATGGCTCAAGCAAAATTATTGGGACAAATTGTTGATATCACAAATAGGGTCAAGAACCTGCACCCGGCATGTGAGGGAAGAGGATGGCAGGGAGGAATAGGACAGAGGCTGGTGCATAAAATGTAGAACCAGGTGGGGAGAGGATAATGGGTAAATGGAAACAGGTAGGAGAGGAGGAAGAAGAGGTGAACCACAGGAGAATAAACTTTTCAGGTGAGACAGAGGTTTACTTGCACCTCTTTAAAATGTATCTACTGCATTCACTGCTCACACTGTGGTCTTCTCTACATTGGAGAAACTAGCTTAGACGTCAACCATTTTGTAGAGCACCTACCCTTTGAAGTAAAGAGAATCCTGAGATGTTGTATGGTATTTTAACACCTCTTCCCACTCTCACACTGACCCATTTATCATTAATCTTGGACACTGAAAGTTTTAAGTAAAGTATTTGATAATCCACCTGGGTACCTTACAAGCCAATGGTATGAATATAAAGTTTTCAAATTTCAGCTTATCCATACCACTGGTGTTCATTTGTTCTCCCACAACCACCCCTACAGTAACTTTGCTCCATCTGCCCATCATCCCCTTCCCAGCTGATTCCACCTGCCACTTACCAGCCTCTGCCCCATTCCCCCTTCAAACTGTTAGAATCTGGCCATCCTCTCCTTCAAATCTAATGCAGGGCCTTGACTTGAAATGTTGGTATATGTCACTTGCCTCCACAGATGCTGTTTGACCAAGTACTTCCACTGGCCTTTCTTTAGTCTAAAATTCTTGTTGGAAATAACCACAAAGTCTTACTCTATCTATAATTGAAACCATTTAGGGGTAGGGTAATCAAGAACCAGCAAAAACAGGTGTAAGCAGTGTTCAATGCTCATTTTGTAGGTGTCGGAGCTGTCAAACCGAGTCGTAATTTCACATTTTGCTTGGGGGGGGGGGGGCAAGCTAGTCTCCCTAGAGGGTCAAACAAGATTATAGCCCATCAAACAAGATTATAGCCCATCACTACATCCCAGTGTATAGATAGTACATTCAAACATATAATACTTAATTAAATAATGACGAAATATTGCACAGTTGCACTCACTGATTATCATGAAGTATAATTAAGAAACAAGTAAAGAAAAATATGGTTATCATGTAGTTCTACAGAGGTGCTGGCAAGACACCGATTTGCCCTGACTATCCCGCAGCTCTGGGGCTTCACACACTCACACACACTCACCCTCACTCACCTACACACCCACCCACCAGAGTTCCAGGGTCATCACCAGGCCCACAACCACAAACAATGCACACATCACATGGTCTGACTCTGCTGCGTCCTAATGCTCCCCCTCCAACAGGGAACCTCAGTAGTGATGGTTCTTCCCCTTACCCCTCTTTTAATCAGGTTACCCCAACCACATAAAGGCTAGTTAAAATTCCACGCTGTTTATTTTTTTCATTAACAGTGGTGCCGGATCGGTGCTCCAGTGAGCTCCGGCAGCACTGAACCCCTGGGTTTAAGGTGAGGAGGAAGATTTAGTGGGAACCTGAGAGGCAACCTTTTCTACTGAGAGGTTACTGGGTGTTTGGAATGAGCTGCCAGAGAAGGTAGAACAACAACATTGAAAAGACACTTGGACAGGTACATGGATAGAACATGTTGAGAGGAAAGTGGGTCAAACGCTGGCAAATGTGACTAACCTAAATGTAGCATTTGTTCAGCTTTGAGCATTAGGTGGAAGTACCTGCTTCCGTGCTATATGGCTCTATGACTCTTTGTTAGATTAACATAAACGTGGCAAATTGTGTTTAATAATGGAAAATATGTGCTCACGCACACTGGTAAGAGCAATTAAAAGGAAGCTATTATCTAAATGGAGGGAGATTGCAAATTAGTGGAGTACAAGAGATTCAAGTGTTTAAAGTGCAATAAAACCAGCATGTAGGTGCAGCACACAACACAGAAGGTGATTAGCATATTGGCATTCAAATGTACGTTACTATTGTAATTATGGTACATGATGTTGCTCAGGACATATCAGGAGCACTGTGCACAGCTTGGTCCTCAGATTTAAGAAAGGGATATATTAATATTGGATATCACCCAGAAGAGATTTCTGGAATAAGCAAGTGTTGCCTAACCATGAATGGCTGAAATCACTGGTCTGTGTCCCTTGGAGATGACAAGAAACAGAGTGAACCGTATGAATGTATTAAAGAGGCATGATGGGGTGGTGAATTGGTGGATAATGCCTGGGTATATTCTAAAAGAACAGGGAATTGTGTGGAATAAACACAGTGAAGGAGTTGAGGCCTCAGTCATATCAGCTATTATCAACATAAATTGCTAGATAGCTCTAATTTGTACAAATCCACGGCAGTCTATTGAGAATTTCTGTCATGTTTGATGAACTTAATTTAACTATTTCCATTTATTTCAGTTCCTGTATTTTAATCACATCCATGAAATCTTCTACTCAGCGATTGGTTAGCAATGCGCGTTCAGCTTTGGTTGAATATTTTGATAATCTGAGGATGGAAATTAAATATTAGACAACTAATAAATGGCAGGGAATAGAACTCAGAAAATGCAACTTGTTTATTCGCTTTAACTGTTGATTCATCGCATGTAACATCTACCTTCCAGATATAATGGCACAGCGCCAGACACCCGGGTTTGATCCTGACAGGGTGATGTCTGTACGGAATTTGTACCTTATCCACGTGACTGCATAGGTTTTCTCCGGGTGCTCCAGTTTCCTCCCACATTCCAAAGACAGACGTGCAGGTTTGTTTGTTAATTGACTTGTGTCCCTAGATTATGTGGGTGATTGTTGGTTGGTGTGGACTCAGTGGGACGAAGTGTCTGTTTCAATGCTCTCTCTCTAAACTAAAGAAAAAACTCAATACTCCTTCAAACAGTTTTGTTCACACAATTTCTATGTTATCGAACTTTCACTTCCACACTAGGGTCAAATTACACAGACCAATTAACCCATAAACCCTGGCATCATTAGTATGTATGTGGAAACTGGAGTACAGTGGAAACCCATGCGGTCATAGGGAAAACATGCAAACTTCACACGGCCGACAACCGAGGTTAGGATTGAACTGATGTCTCTGACGCTCTGAGGCAGCAGCTCTATCAGCTGCGACATTCTGCCTCAGGTTGCATCATGTCCAGCACAAACGTTCTTGGACAAAGGACCTGTTCCTCTATTAGAGGGGTATTCCCATGCACAGTAAAATTCAGCGAACTCAGCACCATTGGGTCACTGGAAGTATTCCCTGCCTGACTATCAGATCCCATTGAAATGCCTCCAGATCAGTCGGACAGACACCAGTTAGGCATCATCTGCCTGCAAATGATTCATGTCCCTCCAACCCCTGCATCTCCATGCACACACGAAGGTGCACCCCAGACGCCACCATCCCTGGCAGTCCTTTCCAGGCACACACCACATAGTGTGTAATAAAAACCTGCCCTTTTAAAAAAAACTGCAGCTTGTACCCTGCGCTGAATATAATGCAATAAGTTAAATGCCATAGTAGGCATTTGGTTAATTCGGATAATTTTAGTCAATTGGGAAGTGTGATTGCAAATCTTGTACAATATCATAAACAAGTAAAATGTGACAAAGTCAAAATGGCCAGGCACAAATAACGGAATAATCGTGAACATAATAACATGTCATGGTACTGAATAAAACAGTTGGGATGTTCTGCTACAGTTGTACAAGATGTTGGTGAGGCCACATACGGAGTATTGTGTTAAGTTGTTGTCACCCCACTATCGGAAGGATGTCATTAACAGGGCCTGAGATTCAGGGAGAGGATGGGCATGCTTGGACTTTATTCTTTGGCACGCAAGAGGCTGAGGGGTGATCTTATGGAGCTTTATAAAATGAAGGAGCATAGATAGATTGAATGCACAGAATGTTTTAACCAGCCTTGTGTAATCAAGAACCAGAGGACTCAGGTTTAAGGTGAGAAGGAAACGAGTTACTCGGAACCAGAGGAAGTGGAAATATGGAACAACATTCCAGGGGAAGGAGTTGAGGCAGATATTAAAAAAGCATTTAGAACACACTTGGACAGGTACATACTGTAGATAGGAAAGGTTCAGTGAGATATGGGTCAATTGTAGGAACAGCGGTCTAGTTTAAACATGGCACCTTGGTTGGCAAGGCCAAGTTGAGGCAAATGACCTGTTTCCATGCCGAATGACTCTATGGCTCAGTGGGTTTGAAAAGCCAATTCCTTTCTGTTTCATTGCTAAATGTTAGTTAATCACCCTCACGTATAGTGACCACAATGGGAAAGCCATGACCACGACTCGTTGACAGTGATAATAAGCTAACCATTGCCTCAATTCAAATGTGCATGTTGTTGATGTTCAATGACTAAATTGTTGCTGCAATTTTAGTTTTTGCGAGAGGTTAAGGTGAGAAATGGCTTGGTTCTGATCTGGGTGCTGGAACTGCTAGACATCTTGATACCATGAAAGTAGAACCCTGGTTTCAGGAAATATACGCTGCTAGGTGTCTCAGACCAGCAATGCCAGGGAACATTGTATTTTGAAGAGGAAATATGAAACAAACAAGGCCAAGTGCTCGAGAAAGCAGCACGTCTGTTATTTCAATGAAAACTCTGCTCTTCATCCATCTTGTCATTTTGATCACCCAGTTTTGTTTATAATATTGTATAACATTTGCAATCAATTCACACAGTTTATGACATTTACAGCTGGCGTGAAGATGCATCAGTCAATACCTTCTGTCTTCCAATTTAGTTTATTTAATAGAAAGATAGAAACATAAAAAATGGGTGCAGTAATAGACTATTCGGCCCTTCGAACCAGCACCGCCATTCAATAAAATCATGGCTGATCATCCAAAGTCAGTACTCCGTTCTGGCTTTTCCCCCATATCCCTTGATTCCCTTAGCCCTAAAAGCTAAATCTAACTATCTTGAAAACAGTGATGCAGTGTGTAAACAGGCCCTTTGTGCCAGAAAATCCATACTCACCAGCAATCGCCTATTCATAATAGATTTCCCATCCACTCCCTACACTATCAGAGTGATTTACAGAGGATGTTTACATGCAAACCCCGCTCATCTTTGGGATGTGGGAGGAAACCAGAGCTCCCTGAGGAAGCCCAGTTCGTCACTAGGAGAACGTGCAAACTCCACATAGACAGTACCCGAGGTCCAGATTGAACCTGGGTCTCTGGCGTTGTGAGGCAGCAGTTCTACCAGCTGAACTACCATGCTGCCTTACGTACAAACTCTAAATCCTACATTGACTTTCCCTTCCACTTGTTATATTCAACACAATAACTCCTATACACAGGAGGAAAGTGAACTGCAATTCGTCGCCAGAATATCTCTTACAACAGTGTGATCACAGGCAAGAAACGAGTGATATAGATGACTGAATTTACACTAAAACCTTGATCATCCAGCTCTCTTGGGATTTGGGAAATGGTAGATTTTAAGGACTGCTGCATGTTACTCCAAACATACTTTAATTCAACTAATTGTGGCACTTGTTGAGCAAGTCAGTGGTTGAGGTGCATCTACACACTACGGTCAGACTTAACTGGAGGAATACCCACTGTAATTTGCCAGAAGAGTCTCCAACTAGAATACCACCTATCCATGGTCTCCAGGGATGTTGCCTGACCTCCTGAGTTACTCAGAGTTACTGCCCCTCGCAGTCTTTCCCAATCTTATAATTCAAAAATAGTCAGCATCTTTCTCCACCACAAAGAGGCATGGAAATACACCAACATGGCCTTTGTCCCATTGAGTTGGCACCAACCATTCATGTACACTAATCCTACATTTGTCCCATATTCTCATCAGCTCTCCACAAATTGTATCATGCACAATCTAGGGGACAACTAACCAACCAAACCATGTTTTGGGGATGTGGGAAGAAACCAGAGCACCTGGGGAAACCCACATGGTCACAGGAACAACATGCAAAGTCTACAGATGTAACAGCCGATGTCGGTATTTAATTCAGGTCCCTGACTCCGTGCTGCCCTGTTTCACATTGTAATTTACCTGTCATGTTGTTCCTCATTCAATCGGCTTTCCACCTTGAACCATTTTTCCCACCACTACTCACATTCCCACAATGTTGAGTCTTCCTGTAACCGTGGCCACGGAGGCGGCCACTGTGCGCAGCGGTAGAGTTGCTGCATTACAGCGCTTGCAGCACCGGAGACCCAGGTTCAATCCTGACTACATATGCTGTCTGTACAGAGTTTGTACGTTCCCCCCCATGACCGCGTGGGTTTACTCCGAGATCTAAGGTTTCCTCCCACATTCCAAAGACGTACAGGTATGTAGGTTAATTGGCTTGGTGCGTGTGTGTAGGATAGTGTTAATGTGCGGGGATTGCTGGTCAGCGCAGACTCGGTGGGCCGAAGAGCCTGTTTCTCTAAATTAAACTAAACAAAACTAGTAAATGTTAAACTGCAACCAATCTGCCTCGTAGCTGACTTGGATTATGAGCAGTGCGAGCCCCAACAGAGCAGCACAGTGTCACAACTCATAGAGCTGCTGCCTCACAGCAACACAGACCCGGGCTCAATTTTCACCTTGAGTGCCATCTATGCGGAGTTTGCACGTTCTCCGTGTAACCGCATTGGATCCCTCCAGGGGCTCCGGTTTTCTCACACATCCTAAGATGTATTAAGGGGTTGGACAAGCTAGATGCTGGAAGATTGTTCCCGATGTTGGGGGAGTCCAGAACAAGGGGTCACAGTCTAAGGATAAGGGGGAATTCCTTTAGGACCGAAATGAGGAAAACATTCTTTACACAGAGAGTGGTGAGTCTCTGGAATTCTCTGCCACAGAAGGTAGTTGAGGCCAGTTCATTGGCTATATTTAAGAGGGCGTTAGATGTGGCACTTGTGGCTAAAGGGATCAGGGGGTATTGAGAGAAGGCAGGTACGGGATACTGAGTTGGATGATCAGCCATGATCACATTGAATGGCGGTGCAGGCTCGAAGGGCCGAATGGCCTACTCCTGCACCTATTTTCTATGTTTCTATGTATCAGTTTATAGTTTAATTGGCCACTGTAAATTACGCCTAGTGGGTGGGTGACTGGATGAGAAGGTGCAATGAGATAGAATTCATGAGAACAGGTGGTTGGCATGGCCTCAGTGGGCCAAAAGGACTGCTTGCATGCTGTACTTTTCATTGATATCTCTAGGATTTGGTGCAATGAATCCATAATGTTTACCTATATATTTTACTCTGAATTCACAATTTTCAAATATCTGATTATCTGAAACATTTAACAACAGCACAAAGGCTAGTTGACATTGGTGACTGTCGGGGCATTTCAGGTGTAGCTGCTGCCTTATCCTACTTGAGATCAATCATTTATTCAAGCCCAATACCTTTATTAGCAACAGTGCATCACACATTTCCATCTTACCTCTCCTCTTTTTTCTCCACCAAACAATTACTGCCAAGACAATAGCCAGCAATATCAGCACACACACGGCAATAAGGCCTATGTGCCTGTCTTTCTTCCTATTTCCTTCTGAAAAATAGGATTGCATAATTTTACAAATCAATTGTTAAGCTGTGCAGCTAAGTAGATTGGCACTGTCTGAAGACTTCAGGATGAAGAAGGGTCTCGACCCGAAATGCCACCTATTCCTTTTCTCCAGAGATGCTGCCTAACCAGCTGAGTTATTCCAGCAATTTGTGTCCATCTTCAGTGTAAACCAGCACTTGCAGTTGATCCTTACACATGGACAGGGGACGTTTCGTTTTGGGACCCTTCTTCAAACTTTGTTTGAGAAATTGATTAGAAGTCTTTGAAAATGCAACAGGAACCCGTAGACAATGTATATTCGAGCAGCAGTAGTTTGCAGGTGTGCAAAGCCTACAATTCTAAAACAAAATGATGGAAAAGCAGAATAGGTAACAACATTGGAATGGGAAACAAAAGAAATACAATATATTGTAGAGATCCAAACGTGAACAAATCAATGTTTTTTAAAGAAATACAGTTTTTGCACACATGTGCGTTTTTTTAAGAACGAGCAAAGTTCCTGCCATTGCAATCAGGCACACCAGTTAACTGGCGATGAACTCATCACCAACTCCCACGAAAACCCTGTCACGTGATAGACCCAGCTGCCCTGACGAGGGTTCTAGCAATAAGTGGCCCGACCACCAGATGTCGCCAGAATATCTGGATTTTCATAAGATATCTGATCAATTGATGCAAAGGCACATGGCTTATGACACTGGGGGTAATAATTAGCATGAATGGAAAAACAATTAAGAGCAAGCAGAGAGTTGTCCTAAAGCAGTGTTCAGGTTGGGAAACTGCATCTGCAAGTTGGGCATCAATGCAAGAAAGTGAACTACTTATCGTTGGCATTAAGAGCAGATGAAGGGACTGATGGTGCTGTAGCCTAGGTTGCTGATGATACATAGATAGGTTGGAAATTAAGTTTTGGAGTTTGTCAACAGTCTTCAGAGTGAAACATCAGATTGCTTAATTGTGCATTGTTCGAGGGAATCTTCAAAAGTGAGCATTTGTGTAGGTTAGTGCAGCATACATTGAATCATCTGGTATGATCGCTGTTTGTCAGGCAGTTATATTGTTCATTGCAGAAGCTGTAACTTGCGTCACGGAACTTACTTCATTAGGTTTAGTTTTATTAATGCCAGATGTTTCAAGACACAGTGAAAAGGTGTTGTTTGTATAATATATCCAAAGAAATTAGATAAGACTATGCATAAATACAAATACAAAATAATAGATAGAGCAAAGAGGAGGATACAGAGTACAGAATATAGTTCTCAGCATTGTAACACATCCGTTCCATAGACAATGCTCAATGTGCAATGAGGTTGAGGTAAATCGGGCATTAAACCTACATTATGGGAGGACCCTTCCGAAGCCTGATAACAGATGGAAAGGGGGTGTTCCCGAGCCTGGCAGTGCATATTTTCAACTTCCTGTACCAATTGTGTGATGGGAGCATGAAGGAGGAATGACCAGGGTGGACCAAGGCAACCTGGTGTAGATTGACTCAATAGTGGGAAGTCTGGCTTGTGTGATGATCTTTAACTCTTTGTATATTCTTGCTGTCTTAGACAGTGCAGTTCCCAAATCAAGATGTGATGCAGCCCAACAACATGCTTTCTCTAGCGGCTTCTATAGATGTTTGCTGGAGTCGCCAGAGACATTATGAATGTTCTCAGTCTCCTGAGGAAGTAGAGGTGTCGGTGTGCCTCCTTGGCTATGTGGTCAGTCCATGACAGATTATTATATATATTCATGTCAAGGAACATGAAGCTCTCAATCATTTCCACTTCGGACCATTGATTCGGATTGTGGCATGTACTCCCCCAGTGCCTTGCTGTTAATCACATCATGAGGAAAGATTCATTTTTTTATTTAAACATACATTTATGGGATTTCAGTTCCACCACTGAGAATCCCAAATACTCCTTCCTTGTATATTGGTTAGTTTTTTACGTTTGATAAAATTTCTGTTGACAAAGTCTTCTGCTCATGTGGAGAGTGGGTGCTGACCACGTGATTACTTAGAGCAACACCACTAAACAAAGAAAGTTTAAGCATCTTGGAATATGTGATGTAGTCATAATGATTAAAATGGAAACAACAGAAGATAATGATGATCTATGAAATAATATTTAATGTTCTTACCCCAGATGATGGTCTTCCCACCGGGCAGGCTGCTGTGATCGACATGACAGGAATACTGTTTCCCATCATACGGATCATACTCAAGGACAGACTTTAGATGATATGTTCCATCGTTATTGGGTATGACCCCAGAAGATTTGGTCTCAGAGACATGTTGACCATTCTGCAACCAGCTGACATTGATGGCCAGTGGATAAAATCCAAACACAGTGCAGTACAGGACTGAATGATCATCAGGGCGGGCAGCGAGAGTGACCTCAGGGGAAACTACAAGACAGTAAGTTGGTTATTTTCACCTTCAGTAAAACTTGCACAGTCACCCACCACAAAATATTCTTCAGTTTACTACAACAACCAAGTTACTGTCCACATCTGCCCCAATTTACCTCTTTCGTCACCATCAACCAACCACGTGGTTTAAAAGAGGTGTACAAGAATTATCCCAGGAATGAATGGGTTAAAATATGATGAGCATTTGATGGCAGAGAACCTGTACTCACTGGAATTTAGAAGAATAAGGGGGGACCTCATTGAATCATATCAAATAGTGAAAGGCTTGGATAGAGTGGATGTGGAGAGGATGTCTCCACTGGTGGGAGAGTCTACGACTAGAGGTCATTGTCTCAATATTAAAGGACATTCCTTTAGGAAAGAGATAAGGAGGAATTTATTTTGTCAGAAGGTGGTGATTCTGCTGAATTATTTGCCACAGAAGGCTTTGGAATCTGTCAATGGATATTTTTAAGGCATAGATGGATTCTTGATTATTATGCATGTAAGGGGTTATGGGGAGAAGGCAGGAGAATGGAGTTAGGAGGGAGAGATAGATCAGCCATGATTGAATGGCGGAGTAGACTTGATGGGCCGAATGTTCTAATGCCTCGCCCATCACTTATGACCTTATGCATCAGTTGGCTTCCTCCATGTGCTCCAGTTTTGTCCCATGTACCAAGGACGTGCCAGTGAGCTAGTCGGACATTGCAAATTATCTGTAGTGGAGCTGAATGAATGGAGAATCCGAGGGAGCTGAGTGCAAGTTGTGAGAGAGAGCTGTTGAACAGTTCGTCGACATTGCATTGAAAACTAGCATAGACTCAATAGGCCGAATTACCTTTCCCTCTGTCATGATTGGGTCAGAGATAATATTACTCATTGCCTCAGAGTGAAATATTACTCATCGCCGACCATCACAAAACAACATCCTTTGTTCTGAACTCACCTTCTCTGGTCAGGTATGTCTTTCCAATTGCATAGTATGTGTGCCATAGTTCCACACAGTCATTTTCTAACAAGCTCTTGAAATAACGGTTCATTTTTTCATTCTTGTCCCATTTCGCTTTGAAGGGCTCAGCTATTGGATCATGCACTGTCCACTTTAGTGTGTTCTTATCAAAACTAAATGCATATCTTCCATCATAAGCCAACTTCAATATCCCTACATTGGGACTGTGATCGTTCACCTCGCAACCAAACTGTCCTTGAATATAGTGATAATCTGAAAGAAAGACAAAATCATTATTTGATTAATTGTTATGACACCAGGGTCCAAGTCATTTAAATATGTCACAAGTAGCAAGGGTCACAGCACAGACCCCTGCAGAACTCTACTTGTCACTGAACTACACCCTGAATATTTGGCCTTCCATGCAACTGTAGAGACCATATTATTGTATGGGTGTGAGGCATGGACTCTCACTCCAGCACTGTCCGTCTCTCGATGGTACCTACACCCGAATGCTGAGAATAGTTCAAAACCACATCACCAATGCCAAGCTCCATGGGGAGACTCCACCTCCGAACGAGAAGATCACGTTGAGAAGGATGAGGCTCGCAGGTCACTGCCACCGCCACCCAGAAATGCCAGCAAACAAAGTTGTGCTGTGGGAACCCACCCATGGAAGACTTGACCCGGGACAACCAATCAAGACGATGCTGAAGATGTTTATGGAAGACCCATATGTAGCTTGCCAGCTGAATGGGGGACAGAGATGTGTGTTGCATCCGTCATCGTGCCCGTCAGAAGCCAGCATGGCACTAATGTTATCAACGATTAGTATTATTATCATCCTCTACACCCCTCTATCCTGGGGATTTATCCACATTTCTCTTCAGGTAACCCAACATCTCCTTCTTGCTTAACTTCAAAGTGCCCCTGCATGTTAGCATTCTCCACATTGATTCTCCATGTGTAAGAAAGAACTGCAGATGTTAAAATCGAAGGTAGACACTAAATGCTGGAGTAACTCAGCAGGTCAGGCAGCTTCTCTGGAGAGAAGGAATGGGCGTAGTTTTGGGTCGAGACCCTTCTTCAGACTGATGTCAGGGGAGGGACAAAGATAGAATGTAGGCAGAGAAAGTAAGACTGGTGTGAGAATTGCAAAGGGGGAGGGGATGGAGAGATAAATGGAGGGCTATCGAAAGTTATAGAAGTCAATGTTCATAACGCTGAAGTGTAGACTGCCCAAGCGAAATACGAGGTGCTGTTCCTCCAATTTGTGCTGGGCCTCACTCTGACAATCGAGGAGGCCCAGGACAGAAAGTTCAGATTGGGAATGGGAGGGGGAGTTGAAGTGCTGAGCCACCGGGAGATCAGGTAGGATAAGACAGACTGAGCGGAGGTGTTCAGCAAAACGATCGCCGAGCCTGCACTTGGTCTCGCTGATGTAGAGAAGTTGACAACTGAAACAGCAGATACCGTAGATGAGGTTGGGGGAGGAGCAAGTGAACCTCTGCCTCAGCTGGAAAGACTTTGGGCCCATGGATGTATTCGAGGGGGGAGGTAAAGGAACGGGTGTTGCATTTCCTGCGGATGCAGGAGAAAGTATCTGGGGAGGGGGTGGTTTGGGTGCGAAGGAACGAGTTGACCAGGGAGTTTCAGTGGGAACGATCTCTGCGGAAATCAGAAAGTGGTGGAGATGGGAAGACGTGGCCAGTAGTCGGATCCTGTTGCAGGTGGCGAAAATGTTGGAGGATTACATGCTGTACTTACTATTAAAAGTCCTTACTTTTCTCCATGTCTTTCTTGGTGAAACCAAATGCAAAGTATTTGTTTCGTACCTCGCCTCCGTCCACAAACACCAAGCACATATTCGCTGCTACATCTTTAAGCAATCCCACCTTCTCCCTCGTGTTTTGGTGCAATGGCTGCCTCGCCAAAACTCTGCCTGTCCCTTCCTTCTTTGTGTCGGTTTTGTATGTATTGAATGTATGTTCTTTATGGGCCTGTCCCACTTGGTGATTTTTTTAGGCAACTGCCGGCAACTGTCATAGTTGTAGCAGGTCGACGAAAAACCAGTGACAACCTACGTCATCCTGGCGACAACCTATGACAGCACCTATGTCAGGAGAAGTCAAGCTCTGCTCAATGGAGTCAAACCCACTGTCGCTGAAACATTTTCAACATGTTCAAAATTTAGCGGTGAGCAGAAAGACACTACAACATTTTCCGCGACTAAGATTACCTCCGGCGACCACCGGCGAGCATGTGGAAATAAACTAGTCGCCTGCAGTTGCCTGAAAAATCGCCTAAGTGGGACAGGCCCATTAGTGTTCATAGCTTGTTTTGGGTGGGGGTTGGGAGATGGAGGAAACTTTTTCTAATCTTTTACCTCGATGTAGAAGCGATTTTTTTTTTGGTATCGTATCTCCGTCCACACTGGGGCCTAACATCGAGGTGTTGGCGGCCTTTACTTTTTTTTTTAAAGTGTGACTGTATTGTAATCTGAATTTCATTGCACCTTAATTGGTACATGTGACAATAAACTGACCTTGAAACCTTGAAATTGATGTGGGATTTTCTGTAATCCGACTCGCCAAAGCCATTTTGTGGCCTCTATTGGCCCCTTTAGTTTTAAGCTTTAGAGATACAGCACAGAAACAGGCCCTTCAGCCCACACTAGGGACAATTTACATTTATTCTAAGCCGATTTACCTACATATCTGTACGTCTCTGGAGTGTGGGAGGAAACGGAAGATCTCGGAGAAAACCCACGTAGTCATGGGGAGAGCGTACAAACTCCTTACAGGCAGCACCCGTAGTCAGGATCGAAGGCGGGTCTCCAACGCTGCAGGTGCTGCAAGGCAGCAACTCTCCCAGCTGTGCCACTGTGCCACCCTCTACTCACCCACTCGAGTTATTCCCTCCTTTCTTTGCATTCCTCAAAGCTCCTGCCTGATTCCATCCTCCTGAAGCTTACATGCACTTTCTTTTTGTTTCTTTCTAATTACATTTACCACCTTTTTGGTTATGCAAGCTTCCATTCCTTTGCCATTCTCATCCTTCCTCACAATGGAACTGGTGATTAAATAACTCACACGTAAGTCATGGGAGTTACGTAACAGGACAATGTACCAGGACATTGTTACATGTGCGTGTCCATTCCACCTGTGCTTATAATGCAGAATACTTCCTACTTTCAATGGGATTTTCTGCCAATAATATAAACCACCCGATTGCCACATGCATGAAGTCAACACAATTTAAGAAAGACACAAGATAGACACCAGAAGCTGGAGTCACTCAGCATCTCAGGTGAAAAGGAATGTGACATTTTGGTGGCAGGTGTGAAGGAGGTCTCAACCAGAAACATCATCTATTCCCTTTCTCCAGACTTGCTGCCTGACCCACTGAGTGACTCCAGCTTTTTGTGTTAATCTTCGGTTTCAATCAGCATCCACAGTTCCTTCCTAAAATTAAGAAAGGCACAAAGTGTTGGGGTAACTCAGCAGGTCAGGCGTCATCTCTGTATAATGCACAGGCTACGATCTTTAGGTCCATCTGCTTGCTGTTTCCTAGGAAACTGTTCCTGATTAACCTGTTCAGTGCCACCCCCGGGTATACTCGGGTCATGGCCAATAGTGAAATAAAAACGTGGCAGCAACAGGTTAACAAGGTGTGGACAGAGTGTGGGGACTTCAGTGCAAGTTTTTGATCCAAGACCAGGTGAGAGAGAGGGGGAAGACAGAGGGGGGAGAGAGAAGGGGGAGTGAGAGAAGAGGGGAGACGGGAGCGTGGGGTTCATTTTCCCCACACAAGCCACAGGTGACTGGGTGATCCGAACCCAAGCACCAAGTTGAAAGCGGCCGAAGGTGCGCACCCCTCGGTTCAGCCCCCACTCTCCCACGACCATCCTCTGCGGGCTGCGGGTCGGATGGAGCCGAGATGTGGGACAATGTTCATCCGTTCACAGTGATGTGATGGGCGCGGGGGTCTGGACCAATCGCTGACAAGTCCCGCCCCCGGCAACGTCAAGTCCGTTATTGGACTGATCTGTTGAGCGGTAGTCGGTCCTTTAGCTTGGAAGTGACGCCGCCTTTCGGGTAGGTGGCGTTTCGACAGAGCAGCCATTCGGTAAGTTTGCTTTTGGCGATGCAGCTTTTCGGCTCGTTGGCTTTTAGGCGTCCCACCCTTTTGGTTACTTTGTGTTTAGGCGTCCCATCCTTTCGGTTAGTAGGAGTTTCGTCTTCGTCTTCATTCGGTTTATTGGCGTTTCGGCCTCATTAGTATTCGGTTCTTTGGCTTCGACGTCTTTGCTTCAGCTTCTCGTCCGTCCGTGCCACGTCCGGGTACCGGACCAAGGGTCTGGTAGCATCTCCTCATAGTGAGAGGGAGCTGTGTTACCCCTTCTACTTTGCTCCCGCTTCCCAAAGAGGAAAATGGAAGGACGAGGAGCATGACATGGACAATGGAAGCAGGCACTTCGGCCCAGCCAGTCCGCACTGACCAGTGACACCCGCACGTTAACATTATCCCACACACACTAGGGACAATTTATATTTATATAAATCCAATTAGCCTACAAATCCGTATGTCTTTCAAGTGTGGGAGGAAACCAAGAACTCTGAGAAACCTCAAGCGGTCACGCGGAAAACGTACAAACTCCATGCAGACAGCAGGCTTGTACCTTGGTCTATGGCACTTTGAGGCAGCAATATGTTTACAAAAGTTGGAAGAATTGTGCCTGCAGCAGAAACACCACTGCAGAATCCCGACCTGATCCTATCTTATGGATGGCTCTTCCTATCAGAGAACCTGGAATTAAGATGAAAGGAAAGAAACCCTGGATCTATGCCCCAGGTGTGAAATAAGCTCATATTTGTTACGGACAATTATTTCATATAGGTTAGAGATAAAGCATGAAAACAGGCCCTTCAGCCCACTGTACCCACATTGACCAGCAATCTCTGTACATCAGCACAATCCTACATACGAGGTACAATCTACAATTTTTACCGAAGCCAATTAACCTACAAACATGTGTGTCTTTGGAGTGTTGGAGGACACTGGAGCACCCAGAGAAAACCCTCACATTCACAGGGAAAACGTACAAACTCCGTACTGACAGCACCCGGAGTCAGGCTCGAACCCAGGTCTCTGGAGCTGTGAAGCAGCAGCTCCACCGCTGTGCCACCACGCTACCCTGTTGTCATTAGTATTGTGTGCTGAAATGTTTCCATCAGTGATTATGGCAACTCTCTCCAAACCTCTATACATTTTCAGTAGACCAAGCAGTTCCTCCTTCCACCTTATGAGGCTGAGTTATCGGATGGCTGAACTCTTTGGGAACCTCCTTAGTGCAAGTTTGATTTAGTTTAGTTTAGAGATACAGTGCAGAAACAGGCCCTTCAGCCCACGGAGTCCGCACCAACCAGTGATCCCAACACATTAACAATATCCTACACGCACTGGGGACTATTTACATTTATACCGAGCCAATTAACCTACAAACCTTTACGCCTTTGGAGCGTGTGTGGAAACTGAAGATAGCGGAGAAAACCCACACAGATCACGGTGAGAATGTGAATGTAAATCTTGAATCAACACTGTAAAATAGTTCTGTGAAGGGAAAATGGAGGTCAGATGAACTGGGTTGAAACTTAAAATGTCTGCTGACCAAAGACCATTTCGTTGTCAATGCATTTCGTTGTCTCTGTACTGTACACTGACAATGACAATTAAAATTGAATCTGAATCTGAAGTTGCTGACTATGTGGCTGCAGGTTTCAGGAAGTTGCGATCCTGAGAAATACACATTATCCTGCTGATGCTGATCTGCTGATCGCAACTTCGATATTCCTCGCACCCGTCGGATTGAGGTGGCTGATTTTCAGAAGGCTGAAGAATATGCAAACCACTGGCTCCCGAAAGTCTGAGAAATGTCCCTGTCTTAGCTCTAGTGTTGTTCCACTAATTAACATCTCCCATTGTGTACGTGCCTGTTATCATATATTGCTTTCTCCAAAAAAAGCAGACCATTAAGCTGTTCACTGCCAAGTTTATTTGTACTATTGGCCATGACCCGAGTACACTCGGGGTTGCATTGCATAAAGATATCCAGTGCTGTGTAACTGCACTACCTTTCCTTCGTATACTTACCCGAGGATGGTCGCTGGCAAATTGGTCCGTGAATGAGCACGACCCCCTTCCACCTCAGAGAACCACACTGAAAACCAACAACGACCAGTGACGAGTGTCTACAGCTCAAATGATCACCTGATAAAATGATGTCATGTCTGCATATTTTTCCTCACTAAAAATGCCTTCCAGGTTTTATTTTAATCATTCTGAACCATGCAAGCAAGGAAGGAACTAGTTTGGAGGATGTTACTAAAAATACAACTGCTGTTGTTTGCAGTAGCCCTTTTGCTTCAGCAGCCTTTTAAGAAAGGCAGAAGGGGAAGAGCAATAGTGAAGAGGAAGAACAAGAAGTGGCCTGAATGGGTGAATGGAGATGATGTGATGGACTGTCCCAGTACACCAGATGACTGGAAGAGTGGCGCTGGGCTTTGACAAAATATGGAACTTTAAGCACACATCAGGGGCAGTGGATGGCAAGCATGCCATTCATGTCCCTGTCCCTGTACCCCTCATTTTCCTTTTCGTACAGGATGGCATTCTGCTGGAACCATTCCTCAAGGTTCCCCTCCTGCTGCCTGGTGAAGGTGTAGGGCATAACCTTCCTCCAGCCCTCCCTCACCACAAATGGGGCATCTGCAACCGATGCTGTGTCAGACACAGGAGAAAGGGCTGCTTTGCTGCCTTCAAATGAGGCAGTGAAGGATGGGGTGGTGGTGGGGACATATACTACCACCCTGGCCTTCCCCCGCAGGGGTCTGTCATGCAGGGCTACCTCCTCCTGCACTATCTCCTCCTGTGGCAGCACCTCCTGCCACTCCTCCTCCTGGGTGGGCATCACCTGTATGGCAGGCTTTTTTGAGGGTTGTGCCCTCCCCCTGCGATGCTGTCATTTTAGTGCCATCTCTGAAACACAAGTCTCCTCTGCATAAAACTCTCCAGCTATGAATGAACATGCCTTGGTGTGAAAGAGGTGACGTTCTGCTGTTTAAATTACCGTTTTGTTCCACTGACCTTTCTTTCACCCCAGAGCTATTACAAAATTCTAAAAGGACTGGACAAGCTAGATGCAGGAAAAATGTTCCCAATGTTGGGCGAGTCCAGAACCTGGGGCCACAGTCTTAGAATAAAGGGGAGGTCATTTAATACTGAGGTGAGAAAAAACCTTTTCACCCAGGGTTGTGAATTTGTGGAATTCCCTGCCACAGAGGGCAGTGGAGGCCAAGTCACTGGATGGATTTAAGAGAGAGTTAGATAGAGCTCTAGCGGCGAGTCGAGTCAAGGGATATGGGGAGAAGGCAGGCACGGGTTATTGATCAGCCACGATCACAATGAATGGCAGTGCTGGCTCAAAGGGCCGAATGGCCACCTCCTGCACCTATTTTCTATGTTTCTTTGTTTCTATTACCTTCGACCACCTTCGACTACCTATGACAAGCATCACGGCCGACTACGACCGGCTTCGACTATACCAACGACTAAATATATGTAGATTTTTCCCACGACGACCTATATTTAGTCGCGGTCAACTTTTAACATTTTGAAAAATACGCCACGACCTAGTTGAACCCTGGACTACGCGGAGACCACTCTCGACCATGAAGGAGAGTGACGAAGACCTCCTACGACCTCGTGGCGACCTTGCGGTAGACTATGGGTCGCGGTAGAGGTCACCCAAGTGGGACAGGGGCTTTAGGTGAATCATTCCCTCTGGCATTGATTGATGAATCAAAGGAGGTTGCAGGAGAGGGTGTAAAAATGTGTGAGGATTTGCTGGTGAGTTTGCTTAAAAACTGCTCACTCCTTGAAAAGAAGAGTCTGTGAACTTTAGCCCATAGATAAAGAAAAGCTTGTGAACTCAAGGTTATAATTGATAAAAAACCTAGGCACAACTGTGAACAACAACTCTTTATTAGGTTGAAGGTCATGAGGTAATGCCAGCCAGCACCCAGGAGCAATAAGGAAGGGACAAAACTCGGATGATGTTTTCATTCCAATAAGCAACACTACAAACAATGATAGCTAAATAAAAAATAATGATGTTGTATAGATCAACAGCCTTCTTTTCAAGTTGCTTTCTGCAGTCTTTTAGTTGTTCTGCAGGACTTTTAGTTTCTCTCGTCTTTGTGTTTTCAAGAAATACCACAAATAGCTGACTATATACTAATTATGGAAACCTTGAAAAATATGTGCAGGAGTAGACCATTTGGCCCTTCAAGCCAGCACCACCATTTAATATGATCATGGCTGATCATCTAAAATCAGGACCCTGTTCCTGCTTTTTTCCCCCATATCCCTTGATTCGTTTAGCTTTAAGAGCTAAATCTAACTCTCTCTTGAAAGTACGTTGTTTGGATATGAGCCTTCTTTCCAAGCTTCTTTCTGAAGTATTTTGTGTTTTGCAGGTGCTTTAGTTTGTCTCATCTGCTCTCTGCTGAATATGTAACAACTACAAGCTGTGAATAACAGACATCCTTGAAAACCAACATTTTTTTTTTTTTTTTTTTTTACAAAATGTTTTAATCAAACAAACAAATACAATTACAAACACAATCAAAGAATGCCTAAACTGGCATCTTACAAAGAAATTTCAAATTAAAACATTAACATTTTCATCAATAAAACATTCCACCCCCTGCGGTGACCAGCGCTCACAGAAGGCCCCCACAGTCCCTGTGGACACCGCGTGTTCCCTCTCCAGGGACACGCGGGCACGGACATAACCCCGGAAAAGGGGCAGGCAGTCGACTGCTGTGCGTCCGTCGACTGCCCGCTGCCTGGACCCGCGAATGGCCATCTTGGCCAAGCCCAGGAGCAGACCGACAGGGAGACCCCTCCTCCCTCCCGACCCTCCCCCCTCTGTACCGGGTGCCCAAAAATAAACAGTGTTGGGCTAAAATGGAGCCAAAACTTGAGGAGCAGCCCCTTCAGATACTCAAACAGGGGCTGCAACCTCTCACACTGCATATACATATGGAACACGGACTCCTCCTCGCCGCAGAAGTGACAGGCGGCGGACGAGTCCGTGAACCGGCTCAAATACTTGTTACAGGCCACAGCTTTGTGCAACATTCTCCACCCCAGGTCCCCAATGTAAAGGGGAAGGACTCCCTTGTAGAGAGACCTCCACTGGGGACCGCTCCCCTCGTCAGGTAACACGGACCGCCAGGGTGTGTCAGGACGGAAGACGAGGGCGAGGAAGTGGAGAGTGTGCAAGAGCAGCCTCTACAACACACGCCTCTCCGCCTCACGGAACGGCACGCTGGGCATCTCGGAAAGGCGGCTCATGTTGCATGGGGCCGGCTCTCGGGGAGGGACCCGGGCCATGGGTCCTATGAACAATTCCGATTGAGCGGGGGTAAGCCCATCCGGAATCGCTCCACGCACACGCCTCTCCTGGACACCCACCGTCACAGCCACAACACCCCCCTCCCCCTGAGGAGCAGCGCCCTGGCTGAAGGTGACCAAATTCCTGGCCTTCAGGAGGTCACGGTAAAAGCCAGGCAACTCCCGCCTAGCGCGTCGACTCATACCCGCTACTGGGAGCCGTGAGCCCTCTTGAAGGCAGCGCCCCTGGCGGAAAAAGTACGTTGCCAGCATGTGCCATTTAGGAGGGTAGTCTGTGTAGACATACCTCCGCAGGGTCCTGAGTCGGAGAGCCGCCACCTGGGTACGAATACAGACCAGCGCCTGACCGCCCTCCGCCAACGGGAGACTCAGAACCCCAGCAGAGACCCAGTGGTTCCTCTCACCCCAAAAGAAGTTGACCAATCTCCTCTGTAACCTGATTATAAATAAAGATGTTGGGACCAAAGTGGCTAGCCGGTACCACAGCATAGAGGCCACCAGCTGGTTTATAACTACAGCCCTGCCCCGGTAAGAGAGCACACCAAGGAGGCCTGACCAACGTCCCAGCCGGGCGATGACCTTCGCCTCCAGCTCCTGCCAGTTCGCCGGCCACGCCCCCTCAGTGGGACTCAGATAGACCCCCAGATAGAGGAGGTGCGTGGTGCTCCATGCAAAACCTGCCATCTCCTCCGGCAGGGAGTCCACCTCCCACTGACCCACCAAGAGACCAGAACACTTCCCCCAGTTGATCTTGGCAGAGGATGCAGCCGAGAAAACCTGCTGGCACTCACGCATCCTCCGCAGGTCAACAGGGTCGGTGAACATCAAAAGGACATCATCGGCGTAGGCCGAGAGAACCACCTCCATCCCCGGCCCCGGCAAAGCCAGGCCTGTCAACCGCCTCCGGAGTAGGCACAGGAATGGCTCTACACAGATGGAATACAGCTGGCCGGACATGGGACATCCCTGACGAACCCCCCTCCCAAAGGGAATGGGGGCCAATAAAGAGCCGTTGACCTTAACAAGGCACTCTGCAGCAGTGTATAAAAGTCGGACCCAGGCCACGAAATGCGGTCCAAATCCGAACGCCTGCAGAGTCCCAAGAAGGTAGTTGTGCTCCACACTGTCAAACGCCTTCTCCTGGTCAAGGGAGAGATAGGCGACTGACTGTCCAGCCCCCTGGGACAGATGGATCAGGTCCCGGAGCAGATGGATATTGTCCTGGATGGACCGGCCCGGGACTGTGTAGGACTGGTCAGGGTGGTTCACCTGGGACAGCACGGGACCCAGGCGATTCGCCAATGCCCGTGCAAAAACCTTATAGTCCGTGCTGAGGAGAGAGACCGGGCGCCAGTTCTTCAAAAGGCGGAGATCGCCCTTTTTGGGCAGCAGGACAACTACCGCCCTGCGCCACGAGAAGGGCATCTCCCTAGTCGCCAGGCTCTCGCCCAGGACCTTCATATAGTCACCACCCAGGACATCCCAGAAGGCTCTAAGGTACTCCACAGTCAGTCCATCCAGCCCTGGAGACTTGCCCCCCCTGAGCTGGTGCAAGGCACCAGTCAACTCCTCCAGAGTTAGGGGATCATCCAGCTGTTCAGCCACATCATTGCACACAGCGGGTAAGCCCTCCCACAGGACCTCTTGCGCCTCCCTACTCGATGTGCCTGCCGAGAACAGAGTCCTGTAGAAAGACCGAACCGAGGCACCAATGCTCTCTGGATCCGTGACAGAGGAGCCATCATCCGCAAGCAACTCTACAAGATGCCTGCGGGCTCCACGCCCCTTCTCCAGAGAAAAGAAAAAGGGGGAGGCTCGGTCCAGATCGTGCAACATCTGGACTCGCGACCTCACATACGCGCCCCGGGACTTCCTAAGCTGTAAGTCCCTCAACGCCCCCTTCTTCTCCTGGTACTCCTCCCACTCACACGAAGCCCCACCAGTCTCATCCAGACGAGCCTCCGAGTCGAGCAACTCTCTCTCAAGCCGTCCGATCTCAGAGTCCCGCCCCTTGGTCGACCCCCTCGCGTAATCCTGGCAAAACAGACGGACGTAGGCCTTCCCCACGTCCCACCACTGCCTTAGGGACAGGAAACGCCCCTGCCTCTCTTTCCACCTCGCCCAGAACTGCCTGAAGGAATCCCGGAATCGGCGATCCTCCAGCAGCTGGCTATTAAAATGCCAGTACGCGGACCCGGCCCGTGTGCGCGTCGGGATAAAAACCACTCGCACCAGGCAGTGGTCCGAGCATGGCGCCGGCCGCATGGAGGCCGCCGAAACACAGGAGACATAGGCCTTGGACACGTATAAACGGTCAATACGGGAACCACCACCCTCAAACCTGTACGAGAAGGCGTTAGAGTCCGGATGGAAATTCCGCCAAACATCTACCAGCTCAAAGGAGTCCACCATCTCCCTTAAAGACTTTACTGCAGCCGGGTCACGCTGAACGCCAGTACGATCTCTCACCTCGAGTGTACAATTGAAATCTCCCCCCAGGAAAACACACTCCCCACGGTCGATAGTGTTCAACAACGTGGTCACTTCCCTTGTTAAACGCGTCTGCATTGCGCCGATCTTGGGGGCGTACACATTAATGAAGTGTAATGGCACGCCATCCAAACGCACGGCCAGATACAGCAAACGGCCTGGTACAATGTCCTGCACTTTGAGGATCTCCGGCTGGAAAGACGGGGCCAACAGGAAGGCCACTCCACTTGAATGGGAGCTGAGATGGCTCATGTAGACCCCCCCCCCTTCCCACTCCAGGAGCCAGGTGGGTTCATCGCTAGCCACAGTATGTGTTTCCTGCAGGAAGCTCACCGCGTACCCCCCGTCCCTGAGCACTGAGAGATGGTGAAACCTACGGAGAGACCCCCTGCCCCCATTGATATTAAGGCTGGCTATAGTGAGCTTCATTTTGAGCGTACACTAGATCTTTACCAGCCCCCGGTGAAGGAGTGGAGCCGCCCATAGCCTGCTGCCCTCTCTTTAGGGACTTAAAAAGCTCTTGGAACTGGCGCCTCTCATTTCTTACTAGCCCCGCCTGCTTTCCCTTCTTCTGAAGGATGGCATAAATAGACCGCATGGGCACCCTCAGGTCCGACCAGCGGTCCACAGCCAAAACCACCTTGTTCCTACTCCCTCTCGTGTCCCTTAAGAACTTCCGAAGTTCCCAGACTTCGACAAGTCGAGACACGGGGCCACGGGCGGGGCATTCCGTCAACTCACTGTCGACGGACTCCGCATACCCCTCCTCCTCACACTCAATGTCCGAGCCCAAGTCCGGAAGGTTGCTACTTTCAGCTGCCTCGCACACCCCTCCCTGTGAGGTGGGCGTTCCAGCCACATCACACGGTCCCTCCTCTGTCACCATCCCACCCCCAGGATCAGTGACAGGGGCAGGTACCGGTGCCTCTGACTGCAGCAAGCTATCTGCTAATTGGCCAGTCTCCTGTGCGCTTCCACCGCCCTCTGTATCCGGATTGGGACCCGTGAAGTCGGAGCAAGTCTCCGGGCCTTGCTGTAAGCGGGCCTGTCTAGAGTGCGACCGAAGGACACGATCCGAATCGACCTTGCCCTCCTCCACACCCAGGCTTCCCGCCCCAGCACCGTCACCCAGAGAGTCCCCGTCCTCCTCCACCAGGTGAATCACCTCGCTGTGGCCCTCAGGAGCCGATGTTACTGGAGTCTCCCTTGCTCCCTCAACCAGTGGGGCATCACACCACTCAACTGGGCTTGTAGCCTCGACGAGGAGCTCAGGCTGGGGACCCACCCTTACACCCAAGTCCCCCCTTCAGGCTGCCCCTGGTCATCCACTAAGCCAGCAGACGTGCTCTCTGGGGGACCAGCCCCCAAGGGTAATGTATCGCCACTCTCAGGTGGTCCCTGCACTACAGAGACATCCACCCCCTCAGAGGAAGCGTGCCCTAGATCCCCCACCTCAACAGGAGGGGAAGGCCCCCATTCAGGTTGCTCCTGAACTTCAGGGCCCTTCTCTGTATCAGAGGACCCATGTCTCCTCCTCTTCCAACCACTGGCGTTCGGTGGTACGGTGAGCTCCATTGCGGAAGCCTCGACCTCCACACTACCATCCACCTGTTTAACCTTTCCAGCCCCCCGTTGGACCCTAGGGCCCTTATTCTTCCCTGGGCCCAAGGGGCCGCCTTTCTTCTTTTTCTTGACTTTCCTCCCCCCCTGACGCTCCCAAACCTCCCTGTCCACCCCACGCACTTCACCTGCGTCCACCTCCACAGGTACGGGACATGGGGGTGGTGGGAGAATGGGGGGTGGGGATAGGGGAATAAAGCCTTCACGGGCTACCGTGGTAGAACCAGCAGCCCCAGATGGGCCAGCAATGCTCCCCCAGGCCACTGTGATAGAACCAGCAGCCCCAGATGGGCCAGCAGTGTTTTCCAGGGCCACGGTGGTAGAACCAGCGGCCCCAGATGGGCCAGCAGTGGACTCCCGAGCCACCGTGGTGGAACTGGCATCCCGGGTCCTGGGACAATTCCGGCGAAAATGCCCCACCTTTTTGCAGGCATGACAACGCACTTGGCCCGCATTCCAGAACACACGATAGGAGAAATCATCCACCTCCACATCAAAACTCCCCTCCGTGTCCATCCCCTGTGCCATCTGTATATACACGCGACGCTTGAACGTATATATATGCCGCATCTCATGATCGTCAAACCTATACAACAGTTTGGTGAGCCCCGACCGCACCTCCCCCAGCTTCCTTACATGTGGGAGCAGGAGCGCATCCGGAACAAAAGTGGGAAAATTGGACAGAATGACCGGCAACACGGGACCCCCCCATGGGTCCACCGCCACGAAATTCCCACCTGCTGTTACCCCCCTTTCCAGAGCCAGAGCCACCGCCTGTTCAGTCTTCAGTAGAACAACAACCTTCCCACTGACCACCGCGCCCGAGACTATGGCTTTCTTGCCAACAGTCTCACCCAGGGCATCTAGAAAGACCTTGAAGGGCAGGTTGCTCTGCACGTACATTTTTACCCCATGTGTGCGCCCCATCGACTCATGGCCCTCAGTCTCAGAGACTGCCGACCGTGCGACAGCTGCAAAACTCTGAGGGGTCGCCATCTTTAGGGCGTGGCACAACACACAAAGTATCAGTACTTTTAAAATCAAAGCAGTCTTTCTGCTGTTGCTGCACCTCCACTCTCTTGCAGCAGTTCAGTATCTTGTGAAGGCTTTCTTGGCAAAGCAACAGAAGCAGTCTCCTCCTGATAAGGTAGGAATGTCTGTGTCAATCCTCCCGCCGTCAAAAATGGAGCTTCCGGAGGCTTCTTCCCCAGGTCTCCGTCGCCTCCCCGGCTTCAACGAAATCCAAGACACTGTTGCCGTTCTTACCCAGCACACCTGGACCGGGCAAGTCGGTGTGGGAGGGAGCTTTCCGATGTTACTGACCACAAACACCGCTCCAGACTCAGCTCCCACCAGTTCAAGTGAATCTTGGTCTTCCGCCAGCCACTGCCGCTCCTACGACCTTCCAGAAACACACAGACAATCCTCACCAATTAGAGGAATCCTTGAACAAAGAAAGTCTCTGCAGTCCGACAAAGCTCTGAACGCAAAGTCGGAATGCTTTCAATCCTCCCCAACGTCCAAAAAGTTCATTAAATCCTCCCCGCCAGCAGAGCAGCTCCTCTCCTGGCCCCGCTCTGGGAGTAGAAGTGGTGGCGGATCCGGATCGCAACGGCCGTGAGCCCCAGACTGAGCTCGGCGATCGTTTGCCTGCTTCTGCTGCTGCTGGAGGGGAGACGTTGCGTTGCGCCAGGGTTTTGGGTCTGTCCCACTTTGGCCGTCAGTTACGCGACAGGCCGGTGGCGCGCGAAGATTTCATTCGCTACAAAATTTCGGAGCGCCGCACAATACCGCGCACAACTACAAACCCCTCCGCGCCTCTCATTGGGACCGGACACCCGCGGCCATTGGATGCCCGTGTGCCTCAACGCGACGACGAGGTCGCGTAATTTGCTTGCCAAGGACACGCAAGTGGGACAGGCCCTTTATACTCCACACAGACTGCACTGGAGATGATTGAACCCGGATCACTGGAGCGGTGAGGCAGCAGGGCTCTTTGCTACAAAGCAGTCATAGGGAGAGTCACACAGCATGGAAACAAGCCCTTTGGCGCAACTTGTTCATGCTAATCTAGATACCTCATCTAAGTTAGTCCCATTTACCCTGCAACGGGTAGATACTGTATCACTCGAAACCTTTCCCATGCATGTCCCTGTCCAAGTGTCTTTTAAATATTGTTATTGTACCTGCCTCAAATCCATTCTCTGGCAGCTCATTCCATATACTTACCACTCTCTGAGCACAAAGATTGCCCCCCAGGTTCCAATCAAATCTTCCCTCTCTCACATGAAACCCATGTCCTCTGGTATTTTATTCCCCTTCTCTGGGTAAAAGGCTCCGCGCATACACTCTATCAATTCCCCTCATGGTTTTAAGCACCCCTATATGATCACCCCTTAGCCTACTGTGCTCCATGAAATAAAGCCCTGGCTTGCCCAATCTCTCACTCTTGTTCACACCCTTGAGCCCCGGCAATATGCTCATAAATCTCATAAACATAACAATGTTGCAGATAATATGCGCACCATGATTAATGCAAATAAAGCATCTTATTTTTGAAGGCAATATGATTCAATAAACATGTTTCAATGAATCTGACGATAATCCAATAAATGTCTTATTCACATTAATTCACACGTAATTTGAAAATAATAATAAATATTGCAAGGTATGGAAAATTGATAGAAATTATGCCCAGTGCATAATATTTTGATGTATTGTACACACCTTACCCTGTCCAGAGTTAAAGATTAAATATAATTTGTTTAATGTGTAACCAAAGAGGTAACAAAAAGCAATGTCTTAAAAAGTAATTAATCATGAATCATGAATAGATGAATATGTGTTCATAATGAATACCCAAGGTATGCAGAGTCTTCTATCCAGAGATGCTGCCTGTCCCGCTGAGTTACTCCTGCATTTGTGTCTATGCTGTAAACCAGCATCTGCAGTTCATTCCTACACATCTACAGTATGTTATCCACACTCTCACCCAATCTCTGCACAACAAGAGCAATTTGCAGTGCCCAATTAACCTACAAACCTGCACGTTTACACGATATAGGACAAAACTGGAGCACCCGGAGGAAATATGTGTGGTCACAGGGAGAACGTGCCAACTTGTTTGAGGTCAGGATCTAACCTGGATCTCTGGTATTTCTGAGAGATTTTTTTATTAACATTGATCACAATCCAACTTTATTCAAATGAATGAACTAACTTGTTGTTTCGTTATGCCTCCGCATCCATTCGTCGACTTGCCCTTTGATGATTCCATGGAAACCAGTTTCGGAAACCGTATTTGTTACCCAGTAATTCCTGTCAAATGCAGCTGCCATCCATTTCTGTCTTGGAACTGTAATGGCCATGTTTTTGTCATAATACTGTATCTCACAACCATTCAGAACAACCACGAAACTATATTCTGGTAGATTAGTATTCCCGTGGTTCAGGGTGTAGTAATAGATCAGTGTGTGAGGCCCTAGACACCAATAAAAGAATACAAATATTGTCAAGCAATAGAAATTTCTATGGATAGGAAAGGTTTGGAGGGAAACCAGCAAAACACCAATTGGACTTAATTTGCACTAAACATGATACCCTTTATCCTGTATCTATATATTGTGAACGGCTTCATTGTAATGTAGTTTTTTCACTGACTGGATAGCACACACGAAACATTTTCACGTGACATTAATAATAAATTAAATTAAGCTAAAATATGGGTAGGTGGGTCAAGGTTAGAGGGGGCATCTTGGCCGGCATAGATAAGGTGGGCTGAAGGGCCTGTTTCTATGCTGTATATGATTCTAAATGTCAAGGTAACTTAGATTATTTTAGTTTAGCTTAGACATACAGTGTGGAAACAGGCCCTTCGGCACGAGTCCGCACATTAACACTATCCTACACACGAAGGACAATTTACATTTATATCAAGCCAATTAACCTACAAACCTTTACGTCTTTGGAGTATGGGAGGAAACTGAAGATCTTGGAGAAAACCCACACTGGTCATGGGGAGAACGTACAAACTCCCTACAGGCAGCGCCCATAGTCAGGATCGGACCCGGGGCACTGGCACTTTAAGGCAGCAACTCTATCACAGCCCCACTGTGCCGCCCTTACTGATCAACATTTGGAAATGATATGATATTCAGATATTCCACCCACAAAGGTGAGTTACGACAGTTATTTGGTTCACAGGCCACCATTTATTACTCCATGTGTCATTAAATAGTAAAATCTAGGGGTGGGTATTGGAAATATCAGGAAGATAAAAAGAGATCAGGTCCCAAAAAGGTTAGCATGGACTTAGTGGGTCAAAGGGCTTGTTTCTGTGCTGCACTCTCTATGCTGCACTGTCAATTAGTTGCATCACATCATATTTATGTCGTAACCTGCAGTTGATTAGTCTAACAAGGGTTCATTCACTTGTGTGTCAGACGACATGTAGTTCGCTGTTGGCTACTGTCGTCATCCAACATGTTACATAGAAACATAGAAACATAGAAAATAGGTGCAGGAGTAGGCCATTCGGCCCTTCGAGCCTGCACCGCCATTCAATGTGATCATGGCTGATCATCCAACTCAGTATCCCGTACCTGCCTTCTCTCCATACCCCCTGATCCCTTTAGCCACAAGTGCCACATCTAACGCCCTCTTAAATATAGCCAATGAACTGGCCTCAACTACCTTCTGTGGCAGAGAATTCCAGAGACTCACCACTCTCTGTGTAAAGAATGTTTTCCTCATTTCGGTCCTAAAGGAATTCCCCCTTATCCTTAGACTGTGACCCCTTGTTCTGGACTCCCCCAACATCGGGAACAATCTTCCAGCATCTAGCTTGTCCAACCCCTTAAGAATTTTGTAGGTTTCTATAAGATCCCCCCTCAATCTTCTAAATTCCATCGAGTACAAACCGAGTCTATCCAATCTTTCCTCATATGAAAGTCCTGACATCCCAGGAATCAGTCTGGTGAATCTTCTCTGTACCCCCTCTATGGCAAGGATGTCTTTCCTCAGATTTGGAGACCAAAACTGTACGCAGTACTCCAGGTGTGGTCTCACCAAAACCCTGTACAACTGCAGTAGAACCTCCCTGCTCCTATACTCAAATCCTTTCGCTATGAATGCTAACATACCATTTGCTTTCTTCACTGCCTGCTGCACCTGCATGCCTACTTTCAATGACTGGTGTACCATGACACCCAGGTCTCGTTGCATCTCCCCCTTACCTAATCTGCCACCATTCAGATAATAGTCTACCCTCATGTTTTTGCCACCAAAGTGGATAACCTCACATTTATCCACATTGTACTGCATCTGCCATGCATCTGCCCATTCACTCAGCCTATCCAAATCACCCTGCAGCCTCCAAGCATCCTCCTCACACCTAACTATACCCCCCAGCTTGGTATCATCTGCAAATTTGGAGATGTTGCATTGAATTCCCTCGTCCAAATCATTAATATATATTGTAAATAGCTGGGGTCCCAGCACTGAGCCTTGCGGCACCCCACTAGTCACTGCCTGCCATTCTGAAAAGGACCCGTTTACTCCTACCCTTTGCCTCCTGTCTGCTAGCCAGTTCTCTATCCACATCAATACTGAACCCCCAATACCGTGTGCTTTAAGTTTGTATGCTAATCTCTTATGCGGGACCTTGTCGAAAGCCTTCTGAAAGTCTAGATATAACACATCCACTGGTTCTCCCTTATCCACTCTACTAGTTACATCCTCGAAAAATTCTATCAGATTTGTCAGACATGATTTACCTTTCGTAAATCCATGCTGACTTTGTCCAATGATTTCACCACTTTCCAAATGCGCTGCTATCCCATCTTTAATAACTGACTCCAGCAGTTTCCCCACTACCGATGTTAGACTAACTGGTCTGTAATTCCCCGCTTTCTCTCTCCCTCCTTTTTTAAAAAGTGGGGTTACATTAGCTACCCTCCAATCCTCAGGAACTACTCCAGAATCTAAGGAATTTTGAAAAATTATCACTAATGCATCCACTATTTCTGTGGCTACCTCCTTGAGTACTCTGGGATGCAGACTATCTGGCCCTGGGGATTTATCGGCCTTCAATCCGTTCAATTTACCCAACACCACCTCCCGGCTAACCTGGATTTCACTCAGTTCCTCCATCTTATTTGACCCCCGTTCCACTGCTATTTCCAGCAGATTATTTATGTCTTCCTTAGTGAAGACAGAACCAAAGTAGTTATTCAATTGGTCTGCCATGTCCTTGTTCCCCATGATCAATTCACCTGTTTCTGACTGCAAGGGACCAACATTTGTTTTAACTAGTCTCTTTCTCTTTACATATCTATAAAAACTTTTGCAGTCAGTTTTTATGTTCCCTGCCAGTTTCCTTTCATAATCTATTTTCCCTTTCCTAATTAAGCCCTTTGTCCTCCTCTGCTGGATTCTGAATTTCTCCCAGTCCTCCGGTAGGCTGCTTTTTCTGGCAAATTTGTATGCCTCATCTTTTGTTTTTATACTATCCCTGATTTCCCTTGTTATCCATGGATGCACCACCTTCCCCGATTTATTCTTTTGCCAAACTGGTATGAACAACTTTTGTACTTCATCCATGCAGTCTTTAAATACCTTCCATTGCACATCCACTGTCAACCCTTTAAGAATCACCTGCCAGTCTATCTTGGCCAATTCACATCTCATACCTTCAAAGTTACCTTTGTTCAAGTTCAGAACCCTTGTTTCTGACTTAATTTTGTCACTCTCCATCCTAATGAAGAACTCAACCATATTATGGTCACTCTTGCCCAAGGGGCCACGCACAACAAGACTGCTAACTAACCCTTCCTCATTACTCAATACCCAGTCTAGAATAGCCTGCTCTCTCGTTGGTTCCTCCACATGTTGGTTGAGAAAACTATCCCGCATACATTCCAGGAAATCCTCTTCCTCAGCACCCCTGCCAATTTGATTCACCCAATCTACATGCAGATTGAAGTCACCCATTATAACCGTGTTACCCTTGTTGCACGCATTTCTAATTTCCTGTTTGATGCCATCCCCAACTCCAATACTACTGTTAGGTGGCCTGTACACAGTTCCCACTAGCGTTTTCTGCCCCTTAGAGTTTCGCAGCTCTACCCATATCGATTCCACATCCTCCACGCTAATGTCCTTCCTTTCTATTGCATTAATCTCCTCTCTCACCAGCAACGCTACCCCACCTCCTTTTCCTTTTCGTCTATCCCTCCTGAATATTGAATATCCCTGGATGTTCAGCTCCCAGCCTTGGTCATCCTGGAGCCAAGTCTCCGTGATTCCAACTATAGCATAGTCATTAATCGCTATCTGCACCTTCAACTCATCCACCTTATTACGAATGCTCCTCGCATTGAGACACAAAGCCTTCAGGCTTGTTTTTACAACACTCTTACTCCTTATACAATTATGTTGACAAGTGGCCCCTTTCACATCGATCCCTATTACACTTGGACATACTCTCCTATCCCTTTGTGAGCTTTCTTCCCCGTTAATTCTGGGGTCATTAACCATCGCTTTACTCTCTTTCCCTCTAACTCCGTCCTCGACTATCCCATTTGATACCCCACCCCCCTTATTCAGTTTAAAACCATCCGTGTAGCAGTGGCAAACCTGCCGGCCAGAATGCTGGTCCCCCACCTGTTAAGATGCAATCCGTCCCTTTTGTACAGTTCCCCCTTACTATAAAAAAAATCCCAGTGATCTAAGAATCTAAATCCCTGCCCCCTGCACCAGTTCCTCAGCCACACATTCAGGTCCCATATCTCCCTGTTCCTGCTCTCGCCAGCACGAGGAACTGGAAGCAAACCGGAGATAACAACCCTGGAAGTCCTGCTTTTCAGCATTTTTCCGAGCTCTCTGAAGTCCCGCTGCAAAAAATTAATCTCCTTCTTTCCAACATCATTTGTGCCAACATGCACGACCACTTCCGGCTGGTCACCTTCGCCCTTGAGGATTGTCTGCACTCTGTCCGTAACATCCTGGATCCTGGCACCAGGAAGGCAGCACACCATCCTGGAATCCCGTCTGTTGCCGCAAAAACCCCTGTCCGTACCTCTCACAATGGAGTCTCCAACTACAATGGCGTTGCCCGACTTTGGCCTCTGTGGGTTTGGCTCATCAGCCCTTTTTGTTTGGCAAGCCAGTCCGCCGCTCAGTGGGATACCGTCTTCTGTCCCGGCAGCTTCCACGTGGGTGAACCTGTTCACAAGAGGTACAGCACCCGGGGACCTTTGCATCCCATGTTTTCCTCCCTTTCTCACCGTCACCCACCTTCTCTCTTCTAGTGCCTTGGGTGTAACAATCTCACTGAAGGACTTGTCGAGAAACGACTCAGTTTCTCGAATGAACCTGAGGTCATCCACTTGTTTCTCCAGTTCCCCAACACGGTCCTTCAGGAGCTGTACCTGGATGCACTTCTCACATTTGTAGCATCCAGAGGCACCAGCAGTGTCCTTGACCTCCCACATACTGCAAGCATCACACTGCATCAGCTTGCTTGACATCTTCTTTTGCCTCAGTCTCGCCCTATCCAGTATTTTGCGCAGCCTCCTCGCCGAAGACTCTCGAGCCAAAGACTCACACTTTACTCACAGGGCACTTCCCTCACAAGGCCGCTCCCCAAGAGCTGCCTTGCTTATATTGACTGTTCAATTGCCTAATTTACAAACCAAATTCCTCAGTTTTGAGGAACTGCTTTCCCCCTCTGACTCACTGAGAACTCTCCTCCCACTTGGGCTAGAGCCAATCAGTGCTTTCTCCTGCTTCTCTTTGTTGCTGTTGCTTCAAAATCCACGGGAAGACTGAGTGAAGTCTGCCTGTGCTTTGCCTCTCCTTTTTAACTGCTCTCCCCCTCTGACTCACTGAGAACTCTCCTCCCACTTGGGCTAGAGCCAATCAGTGCTTTCTCCTGCTTCTCTTTGTTGCTGTTGCTTCAAAATCCACGGGAAGACTGATGTTGACAGAATTGGTCGCCCGACACGTCACAGAGTGCATCGTGTCGTCGGTTCCGGGGATCGCCACGAGGAGGCTTCTGTCACGATTCCACACAAAAGGGTGACGGTGGAACAACGGTAGAGTTACTGCCTTACAGCACGATAGACGGCCAGGTTCAATCCTGACCATGGGTGCTGTCTGTATGGAGTTTTTACATTCTACCTGTGGGCTTTCCCTGGGTGCTCAAGTTTCCTCCCACACTCCAAAGACGGGTTTGTAGTTTAATAGGCTTTGGTAAAGATTATAAATTGTTGCAAGCCTATAGGATATTGCTATTGTATGGGGATCGCTGTTCAGCATGGACTTGGTGTGCTGAAGAGCCTGTTCCCATGCTGTATCTCTCTATCATCTTGATCTGCAAATAGACAGTAAGTTGTCCACATCGGATTGCACCATGACACTACATCAAGAGCAAACTCTAAAAATATCAATGTAACATTTAACTTCTGTTTTGATAGGACCTCCTGGTGACTTTCTGATAGTTCACCACATCCCCCTTTGTCAGGAAGTTCCTCTATCATCTCACTGGAGAGGCCCCACATTCACACATCCTCAAATACCACACGTTTCCTGTTTGACTAGTTTTTCAACTGTTAACTCTCACAGTCTGCCCTGTGAACATGCAGAAATTAACATCACAAATAAATCAGGATTGAACAAATCATTATCACCCTTAGACACTAAGTGCTAAAGTAACTCAGCAAGCCCACAGCATCTCTGGAGAAAAAGGCTGGATAGCACTTTGTGTCAGGACCCTACTTCAGTCTCATGCAGGGTTAGTCTGAAGAAGGTTCCCAAACCCAACGCATCAATCTGATGAAGGGTCCAAAACCTGAAGCTTCACCCAGCATCACCCATCTTTTTTCTACAGAGATGCTGTCTGACCCGTTGAGTTACTGCAGCATTTTGTGACACACTTTGGTACAAACCACCATCTGCAGTTCGTTGTTTCTACATCATTATGTATCTTTTTGAGAAGGCGTTCCCATAGAATTAGCATCCAAACAAAATAAGATCACACAAAGTTACCAATAAGGGCGGCACAGTGGCACAGCGGTAGAGTTGCTGCCTATTATAGCCCTGTCGCATGGTGCGAGTCCATCCACGAGTTATCCAGAGTTCAAGAAAAAAAGAAACTCGTGGTTTTCCACGATATTCCAAGTTTATGTTCACGAGTTTCAACGAGTTTCCACGTGTATGTCTAAGTTTGCCGTTTGCTTCCCATGTCTGCGATGAACCAAGTTCCTCTCCCAAGTTACTCTTGAGTCAACAACGACTACCGATATGTGGAAAAATCATCACATGGGGACTAGAGTGCAAAAGAGCAGAGAGACCAACTTTGCTCATACTACAATATAATATTGGCTAGTGTGCCGTGCCAGAACAACTTACTTCGAGGAACAGCCGACAACAGGTACACCACTGCATGAGGAGAGCCCACATGCAGACAAATTCAGTAAATGTCATGTTCAGTTTAAATCCTGCTGACTTTGTTTGATTTAACTTTGTGTGGATTTATATTTTATTTTTAGTGTAAATAATTTCATTGCATCTGTCTGTTCTTGAAGCAGTGATTATCATGCATCTGCTTGTCTGATTAGTGTAGGTAGATCTCAAAACACAGCCATTGAGTTCATTGCATTGTCTGTTTTATTGCCAGAATGTAGGCTTGTGCTCCATTTCTCAGCTGGATGAGAGGAAATACTGGAAATACTTCGGTGAGACCAAGCGGAGGCTTGGCGATCGTTTCGCTGAACACCTCCACTCGGTCCGCAAGAACCAACCCGACCTCCCGGTGGCTCAGCACTTCAACTCCCCCTCCCATTCCGTATCCGACCTCTCTGTCCTGGGTCTCCTCCACGGCCAGAGTGAGCAACACCGCAAATTGGAGGAACAGCACCTCATATTCCGCATCCTCTTGGCATGAACATTGAATTCTCTCAGGGTACACAAAAGGCTGGAGAAACTCAGCGGGTGCAGCAGCATCTAAGGAGCGAAGGAGATAGGCGACGTTTCGGGACGAGACCCTTCTTCAGACTGGTTAGGGATCAGGGAATTCTCTCAATTCTGTTGACCCTTGCTGTCTCTTCCCCTTCCCACATCTCCCTCGGGCTCCTCCTTTTTCCTTTCTTCCCCCCGCCCCCCGCCACCCCCCATCAGTCTGAAGAAGGGTTTCGGCCCGAAACGTTACCTATCTCCTTTGCTCCATAGATGTTGCTGCATCCGCTGAGTTTCTCCAGCATTTTGTGTACACTGGAAATACTTCTTTGAGTTTTAATTGTTAATTGACATGTATGAGAAGCACTTTTTGAAGCCATTGTATTGTTTGCTGTGATGCTCCTTTTCTCAAGATTTGCAAAAATGCTCTTTATTTATTGAACAAGGTGAATAAAGACTTTGTTTCACATTCAGCGTGCTGTTTGTCTTATTTTCTGATCTACTGAGAGGTTAAACTGTGTTACATTTAAATAACACAGCAAATGAGGCACCTGAGTCCTTCACTCTCACAAATGATTGTGAGAATCAAGATGTGAATAGCTTGTATCACTTCCTCTATTTTGTGTTTTAAGATGAAAGGAATATTACATTTAAGTCATGAGACTTTGGAATGATATCAAAATGAAGACTGGCAGACATCAATTTGATCTTGATAACAAAGAACTCTATTTTATTGCGTACTAAAGTAAACAAACAGTGAGAATAAAACGTATTGTAAAAGGCTTTTCTACACTATCAGCCATTAGAAAATGTTGCAGTATCCAAAAAGCAACAACATGCTCAAACAGGCAAAAAACAACATAAACATACAGATAACAATCTACATCAGCTGCCGAGTTAAGAGTACCCACGAGTTAATACGGTAAACTCACGAGTCACTACGGTAAACTCACGGGCTATTACGGTATTACAACGAGTTTAAAAGTATCAGATTTCTCCTTCAAGAGCATATTTGACTCATGGAAATCTTTCAACATGTTGAAAATTTTGCATGAGTTACCACATTTCCAGAGTACCTGCCGTTAGCGTTACGAGTCGCTAAGTGACATCCACGAGCTCCGACATTCCCGCTACGTTCATTCTATGTGATTACAAGTTTGATTTGTTTTTAACTCGGGATAACTCGTGGGTGGACTCGCACCGTGGGACAGGGGTTTTACAGTGGAGAGAAGGAATGGATAATGTTTAGAAATGTCACTCGTTCCTTCTCTCCAATGATGCTGCCTGTCCTACTGCGTTACGCCAGCATTTTATGTCTGTCTCCTGTGTAAACCAGCATCTGTTGAACCTTCCTGAAGAAGGGTCAAAACCTGAATAAAAAGGGTCTTGAGCCGAAATGTCACTCATTCCTTCTCTCCAGTGATGCTGCCTGTCCCACTGAGTTACTCCAGCTTTTTGTGTCTTTCTTTGGTTTAAACCAGTATCTGCATATCCTTCCGACACTACCTATAGCCCTCATTATCTCACTCCTGCATTCCAGTGAGAATAAATGCAGCCTATCCAATCTCTTCACATAACCACACACCTTTATTCCAGGCAACAACCTGGCAAAACCCTTCTGCACTATTCATCACATCCTTTTTAGTTTAGAGATACATTGCAGAAACAGGCCCTTCGGCCCACAGCCGACCGGTGATCCCCGCACAGTAACGTTAGTACTGGAGCGACCACAACTCTAAACAATACTCCATGTGCAGCCTAACCAATGTTTTGTTTGATTTCTCAACTCATATACTTGATGACTGAGTCTATTCAGTTATACATGGCCCTGATGAGACTCCACCTGGAATACTGTGTGCAGTCTTTGTCTCCTAGTTTGAAGAAGTACATTCTTGCTATTGAGGGAATGCAACAAAGTTCACCAGGTAAATTCCCGGGATGGCAGGACTAACATATGATAAAATAATGAATCAACTGGGCTTATATTCACTGGAATTCAGAAGGATGAGAGGGAATCTTACGGAAACACCGAAAACGATAAAGGGATTTGACAGGATAATGCAGGAAAATAAGGGGAAGACCATTTAGGATTGAGATGGGGAAGCACATTTTCACCCAGAGTGTTGTGAATCTGTGGAATTCTCTGCCACAGAAGGCAGCGGAGACCAATTCACTGAATGTATTCAAGAGAGAGTTAGCTCTTAGGGTTAACGGAATCAAGGGATATGGGGAGAAAGCAGGAACGGGGTACTGATTTATCAGCCATGACCATATTGAATGGTGGTGAAGGGCCGAATGGCCGACTCCTGCACCAATTTTCTATGTTTCTATGTCTAAGCGGACAAACATGCCAAAGTGCACTCTTTGCTTTCCTGTCTACCCTTGTCGGCATTTTTACGTAACTTATGAACTTGCAACCCAAAGACACTCTGTACATTAACACCCCTCAGGTTCTGACCTTTTATGTCCTACCAGAACATGACATGAGGATGCACACAACTTCACACATGTCCAGATTACATTTCTTCTACTATTGCTCCATCCAGCTCTCGAGATAATCTGTATCCCACTGTATCCATAGACAACCTTATTCAATGTTTATGAATCCATCAATGTACATGTCATCTGCAAACCTAGTAATCAAACCACCTATATTCACATCCACATCATATATACTATGCACTGCAAAACACAAAGGGCTGCAGGGACGCAGCAGGTCAGGTAATATCTGGAGCAATGTTTTCCACTCAGCACATACTCCTGCAGTCTAGAATGGACAGATGATGTTTTGGGTCAGACACTTCTTCAGACTGACTGTAATAGAAAGCTGAAAAAGAGAGGTGGGGCTGGGACAAAGCCTGGCAAGTGATACAAGTGATAAGACATAAAATGCTGGAGCAACTCAGCAGGCCAAGCAGCATCCCTGGAGAGAAGGAATGGGTGACATTTTAGGTCAAGATTCTTCATCAGACTAGTTGGGGATAAGGGAAACAAGAGATATACACAATGATGTAGAGAGGTAAAGAACAATGAATGAAAGATATGCAAAAAAGTAACGATGATAAGGGAAACAGGCTATTGTAAGCTATTTGTTGGGTGAAAACGAGAAGCTAGTGCGACTTGAGAACAGATTTGATAAGTAGATGGGTGGAGTAAGTGGCAACGGCTAGAGGTGAAAAGGTGACAAAGGGTCTGAAGATGGGTCTCGACCAGAAACATCACCCATTCTTTCTCTCCAGAGATACTGCCTGTCTCGCTGAGTTACTTCAGCTTTTTGTGTCTATCTTCGGTTTAAACCAGCATCTGCAGTTCCTTCTTACACAAGAGACAAAGGGTGTCAGGTAAGGAGATAAGAGGAGTGAAATCTAAAGCCAGATGAAGGGCCAAAAGGTGGAAGGAGACAAGGGGGTGGGGGGGAGGAGAAAGATAGGGGATAAAAGTGCAATGAGAGAATTGGGGAGGGGAGATGCATAAACAAAGGGGAAAGGAACTGAGTGATTGGGAGGAATGATCCTAAAGCGGGGGGGCAAGATAGATCACTCCTGCCAAATGCAATGGGCTGACATGTAGTGCGCAACGGAACGGAACATGGGCCTTTTTTTCATCCATTTCCGTAAACAGACCCGACCCGCCTCGCAGTGTAATCAACGTTGCGGGGGAACAGTTTGTGTTAATTAATTAAAATTCTGAAAACGAGGAGAAGATTTTTACCAAATAACTTTTATTTTTACGAGGATGTTTCCGTAACCGGCTTCTGTTTCGTCGAGTGATCTATCTTGCTTGCTATAGGATCTTTGATTGGGAGAGTGGGTGGTAGTGGGAGAAATAGGTGAATAGGTGCACACCAGGGTGGACAGGAAAGAGCGGGTGCTGGTGGGGGGGGGGGGGGGGGTGGGATGGGAGGAAGGGGAGGGTATTGCCTCAAATTGAACAATTCAATGTTGATATCATTGCACTGTAAGCTATCCAAGTAGAACATGGAGTGCTGTTCCTCCAGATTTCATGTGTCCTCACTCTGGCAATGGCAGAAGCTAAAGACAGGATGGTTGGTCTGGTACTGGGAAGGGGAGTTGAAAGGGTTAGGAGCTGGGAGATCCAGCGGGCATTGACAGACAGAATGCAAGTGCTTTTTAAAATGGTCGTCCGGTCTATGCCGATGCAAAAGAGGCTACCTTGGGACACAGAAAGTGGTAGGTGGCTGGAACACACTCTCAGGAGAGGTGGATGCAGATACTACAGCACAATATATGTGGATATGCAGACACACACATGAACAGGCAGGAAATAGAGGGGTATAGACCACATGGTGACGTGGAATTAATGTAAATAGGGTCTGAAAAAGGGTCTTGACCAGAAACGTCACCCAGAAACGGCTGAGTTGCTCCAGCTTTTTGTGTCTATGTTCTGTTTTAACCAGCTTCAGCAGTTCCTTCCCATACATCCTGCCTTGTGCATCATTGTTCTGTGTTTACAAATACAGTGTAAATAAAACCTGGCATCCTGTGTACCATTTAAATCAATTATGATTGATGTATGTTTTTATTCCATGTAATCCTACAAAGTATCCCACAAATACACCACTCAGTGGCAGCATTCAGTGGATGGTGGCTGAGGCAAGGCAACGATCAACTAGTTCATGGATCACATTTGTTTTCTGTTGACATTGTCTTCTACAATTTAATTTAACAATTATTTTTAATCTTTTTTCCCCAAGTTACTGAACGTTTTCCACAGTGAGTACTTTTTTATGGCCCATTCTAGTGAGAATATTGATGATTGAAAAACAAGGAAACTGTTCCAGTGGGCAGCATTATTATGGGCGGCACGGTGCAGTAGAGGTAGAGCTACTGCCTTACAGCGCCAGTGCCCCGGGTTCGATCCTGACTACAGGTGCTGTCTGTATGGAGTTTGTACATTCTCCCAGTGACCCGCATGGGTTTCCTCCAAGACCTTCGATTTCCTCCCACACTCCAAAGACGTACAGGTTTGTAGATTATTGGGCTTGGTGTAAATATCAGATTGTCCCTAGTGTGTGCGTGTATGTGTGTGTAAAGTGGCGATAGTGCGGTAATCGCTGGCCGGTGCGGACTCGGTCGGCTGAAGGGCCTGTTTCTGCTCTGTATCTCTAAACTAAACTATTAACGTCTGTATCAAAATACTGAGGAAAATAAAGTCATCGAACACGGAAACTTGTGTCTGTGCGAGCGGTCAAGCACTAATCCCACACAAAACTGTTCCAAATGTTGCGGGAGTCAGGAACCAGGGGTCAGTTTAAAACTAAGGGGTAGGCAATTTAGAACTGAGATGAGGAAGAACTTTTTCAACCAGATAGTTGTGAATCTGTGGTATTCTCTGCCACCGAAGGCAGTGGAGACTAAATCACTGGATGTTTTCAAGACAAGACTAAAAGTTAGATTTAGCTCTTAGCTATTGGAATCAAATGATATGGGGGGAAAAGCAGGAACGAGGTACTGATTTTGGATGATCAGCCATGATCATATTGCATAGATACATACGTTAATAGTTTAGTTTACAGATACAGAGCAGAAACAGGCTGGTTCGAAGGGCCGAATGGCCTCTTCCTGCACCTACAGTATTTTCCATGTTTCTTTGTTTCCATGTAAATCTCACATTCCCATTAACTTCCCTCGCCTCTCAATTTTCCCATCACCCACATTTACTCGGGGAAAATTACCTTCCAGTAAAATAATCTGATCCTACCTCACAAATGTTTACAAACGCTTTAAGTGTAACCTTGTTAAATGTCTTCTGAACTGGTGACTAACTTTATCTCCCATTTTCCCTCCCTTCTCAAAAATGTACATACTTCAGCAGGCATAACTGCACTCATACACATCCTTACTGTTCTCGCTGATAAATCCACAACAGGTCAAGAGAACAATTGCTCGAGTCCTGAGGATTGTATTGCTGGACTCGACTCTCAATATTAATCAGCAAAAGACCCATGTTCTATGGTATGATTACATTACAAAAACTACCAAATAACCTTTCCGTTTTCAGTAGAAAATAAGGTAAAATAATGTCGTGGTGCTATAAACTTGACACAGAAATATAACATGTTGGAAATGGTCCAACAGCATCTGTGGAGGTAAAAAGAGTTGCGACATTTTAGTTGCCAAATTAAATGATGACGGTCCAGAACGTGAATTCAGATTTCCTCTCCTTAAGCTTAACATTTTCCATGCTTTCTGAGAATTTAGTTTGATTTAGAGATACAGTGCAGAAACAGGTCCTTCAGCCCACCGATTCCATGCCGACCAGCGATCCCCGCACACTATCACTATTCTATGCACACACTTGGGACAATTTAGAATTTTACTAACGTAATTGGTATGTCATTGGCGTGTGGGAGGAAACCGGAGCACCTGGAGGAAACCCGCGCCGGTCATGGGATGGGAAGTACGTACAAACCGTATGAACCGACAGAAACCGTAGTCAGGATTGAACCCAGGTCCCTTGTGCTGTGAGGCAGCAGCTCTGCCGCTGCACCACCGTGCCGAACCATATTTGTAGCATTTCCTGCCAAATCCTAAACTGTATCACAAGATGACTTCTCATGCAGGCTTGGTCTTATGTCATTTCAAATATTATTTTGAAAATATTACTACACACTCCAGCAAATGGTTTATGAATAATAGACGTAACTTACTATGCCAGTTAAAAATACCAGTTGTGAAAAATGTAATTCCCTCCAAATGTCATTCCCTTCAGATGTGCAGCAAGAAAGAATCTCATTGTCGTATCTGGAACATATGACAATCAAACACTCTTGACTGTTGAAGATGTGAGGAAGGGTCTCAACCTGTAACGTCACCTATATTTGTTTGTCAGCAATGGTGCATGACCCACTGAGTTACTCCAGCATTTTGTGTCTATCTTCTGTCAGTGTAAACCAGCATCAGCAGTTCCTTCTTACAAAGATGTTCCACCACCACCTGAGTTCCTGCAGCAGTCATTTTTATGATACTAGGTTGACATGCAATTGAGACATGCTGTGAGCTTCCCTTCAAAGCACGAGGACAATTAAGCCCATATGTTAATTCCATGCACATTTTTACCAATTACGTATTGTAAAGCCTTAACAGTGCAATTTACATTCAGCTTTCAGATAACGCATTTGACCACGAACAGATGTCTATCTCATTAAATTCTACCAGATAATGCTTCGAAAGTCTGGAAAAGAGCCTCGACCTGAAATGTCACCCATTCCTTCTCTCCAGATATGCTGCATGTCCCACTGAGTTATTCCAGCTTTCTGTGTTTATCTTTGAAAGACATTCTCCCTCCCCCACACTTCCTGCAACTTAACATGCTTCTTTTTTCTCCTAGAAAAATAAACAAAGTGCTGGGACAACTCGACAGGTCAGGCAGTATCACTGGAGAACATGGATATGAGTTGTTGTGGAAAAGGATCCTTCTTCCGACTAATTATAGGAGGTTGGTATGGGCAGTGTGGATGGGGAGGAGGCGATGAAGGAATCTGGATGAGAGGAGTTAGACAAAAGTGCTGGAGAAACTCAGCGGATGAGGCAGCATCTATGGAGTGAAGACAATAGGTAATGTTTCGGGCCGAATCCCTTCTTCAGAGGAGGGGCAGGTAATAGGTGAACACAGGTGAGGAGGCGATAATGTTGGTATCTATCATCTATCATCTGCCACACTTTGTCCTGCCCCTCCTCGCTTCCAGCTTTATTTACCCTCACAATCAGTGTGAAGAATGGCCCCAACCAGAATCATCACCATCCCACATTCTCCAGTAATGCTGCCCGTCCCACTGAGCTATTCCAACACTGTGTCTTTTTTTGTTAACCAGCATCTTAAATTCCTCAATTATACTTTCTACTCCTTCCCGGTACTGAAGGGTCTCTGGCCTGAAACATTAGCTCTGCATTTCTTCCCACATATGACCTACTGCATATTGCAAAGTGTTTTCTGTATTTTACTAAAGTCAATTTTAACATTACTATTCTTGCAAGCATTAATGAATTAATGGGCCCTGTCCCACGATGCGCGTTCATTCAAGAGCTCTTCCGAGTTTAAAAAAAAATCTAACTCGTGGGAAGCACGGAGAATGAATGTAGTGGGTATGTCGGAGCTAGGGGACGTCTCTTAGCGGCTCGTAACGCTAACGCCAGGTACTCGGGAAGACTTGCTAACGGCAGGTAAGCTCGGGAAGTCTGGTGAAGATTTTTCAACATGTTGAAAAATGTCCACGAGAGCCCCGAGTACCGACCAGTGGCCATTACCGTAAATCTCTGAGTTCGAATCAGGGCAAACTCGGGAGAACTCTTCGAATGTACTCGTGCAGTGGGACAAGGCTTTTACTATCCTTTTCAACAATGTTCAACATGGCTATGTTTCGAGATACAGCGCGGAAACAGGCCCTTTGGCCCACCAGGTCCGTGCTGACCAGTGATCCCTGCACATTAACGCGCACCTGGGACAATTTTTACATTTACCAAGCCAATTAACCTGCAAACCTGCACGTCTTTGGAATGTGGGAGGAAACCAAAGATCTCAGAGAAAACCCACGCAGGTCAAGGGAAGAACGTATGAACTCCGTACAGACATCGGGATCGAACCCGGGTCTCCTTCAGGGCCCTTCAGCCCACAGAGTCCATGCTGACCATTGATCTCCCATTCACTCTAGTTATTCCACATTCTCATCCACTCATTACACTAGGGGCAATTTACATAGGCAAATTAACCTACAAACTTGCATGCCTTTGCGGTGTGGCATAAAACCAGAGCACCCGGAGGAAACACAGCAGTCACGGCAAAAACGTACAAACTCCACACAGACAGACCCGAGGTCAGGATTGAACCTTATCTCTGGCACGATGAGGCAGCAGCTCTCTACCATTGCACCACTGTGCTGTATTTCACAAAACCCATTAACCAGCTCAACACAGGTTAATGGAAAAAACAAATCAAAGGAGCATTGACGGCCATGAGTGACTGTGTTTTATGGAAAATATGGTGGGAGGAATAGGATCGATGAATGAAGGAAAGAATGAATGATACTCTATTGTGACATGTACCCAGGGTACCTGGGTATAGTGAAATGCTTTGTTTTCCACACAACCTCGGTCTATCCTAGACTGGACTTTGCTGGCTTCACCTTGCACTAAACATTATTCCCTTATCATGTGTCTCTACACTGCAAATGCATTGATTGTAATCATGTATTGTATTTCTACTGACTGGTTAGCATGCAACAAAAAGCTTTTCACTGTACCTCGGTACACGTGACAATAAACTAAACTGAACATAGGCAGTACAAAAGTGTCGCCATGTGTTGGTACAGACAAAGTTACAAAAGTAGCGAACAGTCCTATCCACTGTCTGTTGCCACACATGGCAGCAGACCCCATCCCTACCAGTTCCCCCTTCATTCTTGGTGGCACTCCCACCCCCACAGTTCCCCCTTTGCCCTCGTCCCCCCGCAATGGGACAGCCTCCCTGTGCTGAATGCCCCACTGCTACAATGTTCTAAGTATAAGATTAGATTAAGCAATGCTCACTGTTGGACTTTGTACCTGCAAACCTTTATTACTTTGTTGTTCCCTTTGAATAAAAACATTCTTGGGTGTTCTTGTCTGAACAAACTAAAATGTGTTGGTTTTTCCGTGACATTTGAATTCGGGTATCATGCTCACCAATCTTTTTTAACAGATGCAGCATGGAAACAGGCCTTTCTGCCGACTGAGTCTGCACTGACCATCAATCACCCATACACTAGTTCTATGTCCACATCCTACACACTCAGGGCAATTTACAGAGGCCAATAAACCTACAAACCCGCACGTCGTTGGAACGTGGGAGGAAACCGGAGCACCCAGAGGAAACCCGAGCGGTCACAGGGAGAACGTATAAACTCCATACAAACAGAATCCATTGTTGGAATCCTTCTTGTGTCTGTGTAGGAAGGCATTGCAGATGCTGGTTTACACCAAAGAAAGAGACAAAATGCTGGAGTAACGCAGTGGAACAGGCAGCATCCCTGGATAGAAGGATTTAGCATTTTAAAGATCAATACTTTGAGGGGCTCTTATTTGCGATGGACTTTATTTTGCTTGCAATAAGGAAGTTTTGTTTTTCCACTGTTATGGTTTGGTTACCTAATATAACTAATATTAATTTATTGTGTCATTGATTGTTTTATAATTCAATATGTGCATAAGAATTTAATTGTTCCATTGCCAGTACAGATGACAATTAAACTCTTGCTCTCAACGAACCCATTCTTATTCTCTGCAAATTCCCATCATCTCTCTCCAGATTCTATTACTTGCCTACAAATGAGAGTCAATTTACACTAGAAACAAGGAACTACAAATGTTGGTTCACAAAGAAAGATGCGCAAAGTGCTGGATCATCTTAGTGGGTAAGGCAGCATCCCTGGAGTACATGGATATGTGATGATGGATAGATGTTTCAGTTCAAGACCCCTTCTTCACTCTGTGGAAGGGTGTCGACCCTAAACGTCATCTATCCACGTTTGCCGAAGATGCTGGCTGACCAGCTGAGTTACTCCAGCACTTAGAGATTGACACAAAATACTGGAGTAACTCAGTGGGACAGGCAGCATCTCTGGAGAGAAGGTCTCGAGCTGAAATGCCACCTATTCCTTTTCTCCAGGGTCGCTGTCTGACCCGCTGAGTTATTCCAGCTGTTTGTGTCTATCTTCGGTTTAAACCAGCATCCGCAGTTCCTCCCGACGCAGCTCCTCCCTTGGCATTGTTCCTCAGCATTGCAAACCATCTTCCAGTTTTAATCAAGAATTGAGTGCTTAATTATCATACATATATATATACACAACGAGAAACGAAACAATGAGATTTTTACTCAGAGCATGATAACAGGTCTGTACAGACAATAAACATAGAAAATACATAATACAACTAACAAAAAAACAAAATCAATAAACTACTAACCTCAATACTAGGGCAAACAAAATCTCAAAGTCCTTAGTGCAACCAAAGACAGTCCATAGAATTTCACAGTTGAGGTTAGCATTGTGTAGTGTTCATGTGCATGATAGTTGTTGGGAAGAAGCTATTCTTCAACCTGGTGGCCATGGTTTTCAAGCACCTATACTTTCTTCCCCCTGGTAGGAGGTAATGAGAGTGTGGCCAGGGTGATGATGTTGGCTACCTTTTTGAGGCAGCGTCTCATGTGGATCCCTTCGATGGTGGTGAGGTCAGAACCCATGATGAACCGGGCAGTATAACATTCCGATTATTCACAAGTTTAATTACTTCATCTGAAGAGCAGGCCCAAGTCGTAGAATTGCTCTCTAAATATCCCTTCCTCTTATTCTTCCTTTAAGATGCACCTTAAATGTTTATTTTGCTAATTGTCATGTAATGCCATTAGACTGCTCGAAGTAAAATGTTACAGAATAATATTCTTACTTGAAGCATTCTCAGTGAAGCATTTTCCTACATTGGAACTGCTATAAATATATTATTCTTTATATCTATGTCTGTTTCCCCTTTCACCAACTTAGATTATCACCATCGAAGGAGAATGTCATTGTTTTTGTTTGGCTCTGGAGATGCGTGCTGGAATGTAATCATTAAAATCTTCCCGTATATTGAACCCTGAACTACACTACACTCAACTATGAATAATGAACAAAATAAAGACAAAGTGTTGGAGTAACTCAGCAGATCAGGCAGCATCGCTGGTGACAGTGGATAGGTGATGTGTCAAGTCGGTCCCTGTATACCTATGGACTGTCTTTGGTTAAACTAAGCATTCAAGGTGTTTTTGCACGTATTGGGATTGTCAATTTACTGATCTTTTAGTATGTTATCTATTTGCATTGTCTTACAGTTCTGCTCAGCTGCTACAAGAATGTCATTGATTTGTAGTCAGCACATATGGCAATTGAACATTCTATACTCTCTTTCCTTCTGGACTCTCTTGTGGAGTGGGAACAAACCTAACATAAGTAAAATGGTGCCATTCATCCTTTGTCCCCAATCTCTAATATTCTATAAGATCATAATGATCCTCATGCAGACCACCATTTTTCCAAACTAATCTTTTCCTTTTGTATCCAAGCATCTTCCAACCCTGCCTCAAGCATCTGATTGACTGAATGCCCGCAGTCTTCTTGGAGAGAGAATTTGAAAGACTAATTCCCCTCTGAATGAAATAATTTAATCTTTTTACTACACTGAATTCAATGATTCAATAGTATTTTATTATCACAGGCACCTAGGTACAGTGAAAAGTTTTGTTCCGTATACAACAGTAAAATCATATAGCACACCTAATCTAGGCAATACACAAGTGTCACCATGTTTTGGTGCCATAAGAATGTCTGAAGCCTTGTTTGTAAACTGTGAATTTTGGTTCCAGCCACACCAGTCTGGGGAGAAATAAAAAGATCATCCCTCATGTTCTGAACTTTGACTCACTTCATAAAGTGCAGAACTTGGTTGTTCAGCCCATCGAGTTTACTCCACAATTTAATCATGGCTGACCCATCGTTCCCTCTTAGCGCCATTCTCCTGTCATCTCCCTGTGACCTTTGACACTCTTAGAAATCGGGCGACATGGTGGCGTTTTCTGGGTTTGTATTCCAGTCCTCTTGATATAAATCACCTTCCTGACTACCGGTTCAATTTGCAAATTAACCTTTTGGGAGTCCTGCACCAGCACTCCCATGTCACTTTGCTCCTCCGATTTCTGGATTCTCTCTCCATTTGTAAAATAATCTACGCTTTATACTTATTACCAAAATGCATGTCTCCACACTTTGCTATACTGAATTTCATCTGCCACTTCTCTGCCCACTCTCCCAACCTGTACACGTTCACATTATAGGAGGATAAGTAGGCCATTCGGCCCATCGAGTCTACTCCACTATTTGATTATGGCTGATCTGTGCCTCCTAATCCCATTTTCCTGCCTTCTCCCAATGATAACCCGTTCTAATCAAAAATGTGTCGATCTCTGCCTTAAAAATATCCACCAACGTGGCCTCCACAGCCCTCTGTGGCAATGAGTTCCTCCTTTCTAAAAGAGCACCCTTTAATTCTGAGGCTATGACCTCTGGTCCTGGACTCACCCACCAGTGGAAACATCCTTTCCACATCCACTCTATCTTTGCTTTTCATTATTCTGTAAATTTCAATGAGGTTCCCCCCTGAACATTCTCAACTCCAACGAGTAGAGGCCCAGTGCTGTCAAATGCTCATCATATGCTAACCCACTCATGGAATCAGTCTTGTAAACCTCTTCTGAACCAGAGCCAGCACATCCTTCCTCAGATAGGGGGCCCAAATTTGCACACTGTACTCCGAATGTGGCCTAATCAGCGCTTTTGGAGCCTCAGAGCCTCAAAAACAGAGAAAACATCTCTGTTTTTTGTAGTCCGGTCCTCTTGATATAAATCACCTTCCTGACTACCGATTCAATTTGCAAATTAACTTTTTGGGAATCCTGCACCAACACTCCCATGTCACTGGGCACCTCAGATTTCTGGATTATCCCTCCATTTGTAAAATAATCTACGCCTTTATTCTTATTACCAAAATGCATGTCTCCACACTTTGCTATACTGAATTTCATCTGCCACCTCTCTGCCCACTCTGCTAACCTGAACGGGTCCTTCTGCAAAGTCCTTGCTTCCTCTACACTGCCTGTCCCTCCACCTATTTTAGCATCAACTGCAAACCTGGCCACAAAACATTTTATCCCCTTATCCAAATCATTAATAAACCACGTAAACATGATGACCGCACGTTTGGAGCTAAGAGTTGTCACTCAGTCAATAGCAAAATCCACAGTGTGTGAAACATTCCAGAAGATTAGTCAAGCATGATTTCCATTTCATAAATCCATGTTAACTTGGACTAATAATTTTACTGCTATCCAAATGGCCCATTATTACCTCTTTAATAATTGACTCCTGTATCTCTCCCACCACCGAAGTCAGACAAACTGGTCTGTAATTCCCCGTTTTCTCTCTCGCACCTTTCTTGAAAAGTGGGATAACATTAGCTATCCTCCAAACCACAGGAGCTGATCCTGAATCTTTTGAACATTGGAAAATGATCACCAACGCATCCACTATTTCCCGAGCCATCTCCCTGAGGACCCTGGGATGCAGACCATCAGGCCCAGGGGATTTATTATTCTTCATTCCCATTAGCCTACCCAATACTATTTCTTGCCTAATGAACATGTATTTCAATTCCTCTACCCCCTTAGGTCCTCTGTCCTCCAGTACATCTGGGAGATTGTTTGTGTCTTCTTTAGTGAAAACAGACCCGAAGTACCTATTCAACTCTTCTGCCATTTCGTTGTTGTCCATACTAATTTCACCTGTGTCAACCTTCAAGTGACCCACATTTGACTTTGCTAATCTTTAGTGACTGTGCTAATCTTTTCCTGATTTTGCATTGTACTTGTGCCTCGCTCTCTTCTGACATTTGGCCATAAACTTGAACCTGTCAAACAAGGCACTTTGTGTAGGAAAGAACTGCAGATGCTAGTTTAACTCGAAGGTAGACAGAAAATGCTGGAGTAACTTAGCAGGCAGGCAGCATCTCTGGAGAGAAGGAATGGGCGACCTATCGGGTCGAGGCCCTTCTTCAGACTGATGTCAGTGTATGGGACAAATATAGAATGTAGGCAACAACAGTAAGACTGGTGGGAGAACTGGGAAGGGGGAGGGGATAGAGAGGGAAAGCAAGGGCTATTTAAAGCTGGAGAAGTCAATGTTCATGCTGCTTGATTGTAAACTACCCAAGCAAATTATGAGGTGCTATTCCTCCAATTTGCACTGGGCCTCACTCTGACAATGGAGGAGGCCCAGGACAGAAAGGTCAGATTGGGAATGGGAGGAGAGATTGAAGTGCTGAGCAACCAGGAGATCAGGTAGGTTAAGATGGACTGAGCAGAGTAGTTCAGCAAAATGATTGCCGAGCCTGCGCTTGGCCTCGCTGATGGAGAGAGGTTGCCACCTGCAACTGCGGATACAGTAGATGAGGTTGGAGGAGGTGCAAGAGAGCCTCTGCCTCACCTGGAAAGACTGTTTGGGTCCTTGGTTGGAGTCGAGGAGGGAGGGAAAGGGACACGTGTTGCATCTCCTATGGTTGCAGGGGAAAGTACCTGGGGAGTGGGCGGTTTGGGTGGAAAAGGACGCGTTGACCAGGGAATTTCAGGGGAACGGTCTCCACGGAAAGCAGAAAGGGGTGGAGATGGGAAGATGTGGCCTGTACTGGGATCCTGTTGGAGGTGTCAAAAATGATGGAGGATTATATGCTGTGTGCGACGGCTGATGGGGTGAAAGGTGAAGAAAAGGGGGACTTTGTCATTGATACGAATGGGGGGAATGGAGGGGGGGGGGAAGCAACAGCGGACCATCGAGGAAACCCTGGTGAGTGGCCTCGCCCCTGTTTGTTTTACACGAGTTAAAATCAGTTTAAACCAAGATCTGCAGTTCTTTCTTCCTCAAAGGAAACGGGGCATGGTGCAAATCAAAGCAGACATTTCAGTCTGGATTTTACTGAAACAGGAGAGATTAAACCATTTTAACGTCTGCATGTACATCAGACTAACGCGCATTTTTAAATTTAGTCGCCTCCTGTCCAGATTGAGATTAAGTCAAGACGTTTTGAGACAGTAGAGAATAAAATTTGAATCATTAACTTACCGGCTAGAGCCCCTTGCACACGGATAAAACTCAGCAAGATGAACAGAATCATTTCACGCACAACCTCTCGCATCAACAGCAGCAACTGAGCCAAACTTCACCAACATCAAAGCAGGATCTTATCATGCAATCAGAATTAAAATACGACGGGTCGTCACCAGTTGTCGAGCGGTGTAATTGGACCAGCACAAAACAATTGACTGCAATGGAGACGCGAGGAGGTGTTGTTGCCGATTTACAACAAAGAAAAAGACACAAAGTGCTGGTGTAACTCAGCAGGTCAGCTCGCAACTCCGAAGAGCATAGATTGTCGACGATAGACACAAAGGGCTGGAGTAACTCAAGGAATCGAGCAGCATCTTTGGAGAAAAAGGATAGGTGACTATTGTCAGTCTGAAGTAGGTTCCCAATCTGAAACAGCCCCTGTTAATGTCCTCCAGAGATGTTGCCCGACCTGCTGAGTTACTACAGCACTTTGTTTCTTTCGCACTCTATAGCGAATGGAATGGAATGGCAGGGCGTAGTTGCCTGGAACTGTAATTATATTTCAGATACCGCTCCATTCTTGTGCTGCTAACTGCTCCTAATGTTATTTTTTGATTCAGGAGACCCATAAATCCAATCACCTGTCCTAACTTGAATCATTACAATGCAGAACAAACGGAGTAACCAAACACGGTCCACAGCTGGTAGAGCTGCCGCCTCACTCACAACACCAGAGACCAGCGTTAGATCCTGACCTCACGCATTGTCTGTGTAGATTGTCTTTAACAAAGAACTGCAGATGCTGGAAAAATCGACGGTAGACAAAAATGTTGGAGAAACTCAGTGGGTGAGGCGGCATCTATGGAGCTAAGGAATCGGCAACGTTTCGGGTCAGACCCTACTTGGAGGGTCTCGACCCGAAAAGTCACCTATTCCTTCACTCCATAGATGCTGCCTCACCTGCTGAGTTTCTCCAGCATTTTTCCCTATCTTCCGCGTAGATTTTGCTCGTTTTGCCTGTGACCAGCTGGGTTCTTCCCGGGTGCTCTGGTTTTCTCCCACATTCCACAGATGTGTGGGTTTGTCAGTTAATTGTAAATTTCCCCTAGAGTGAGTGGGGGTTGGACTTAAAAGTGGGATAACATTGAACTAGTGTGAAGGGGTGACCTGTGGTCAGCATGATGGGCTGAAGGGCCTGTATCCGTGTTGCATCTTTCAACTTAAAATGGAATTCTGTAAAGACGTTATAGCGGAAGCTAGTTTGGACATTGAAACTGTGCAGCGCGTGGTGGTGGATATAGACGGCAATGGTGTCTGTAAATTTATCAAGGACCTATCTATCAGATATGGGGAGAACTTACACAATAGCATTGGTATTGATTTATTATTGTCACGTATTGAGATACAGTGAAAAACTTTTGTTTGCGTGCTAACCAAATCAGATCAGGAATGGCTGAGGGATTGTACTAAATGACAGGGCAGGCTTGTGGGCCTGTTTCAATGCAATAAACTCCATATTAATGTACCATATAAAGAATGCGGGTGCTGGTATGGTTGGTGATGAGCCCAAAATATTGATTTTGTAATTCAAGATATCCTCAGTGTTGCAAGAGTAGAGTTGCTGCCTATAGCAGCAAAGACTCGGGACGTTTCTGACTAACGGTGCTGTCTGTACAGTGTTTGTACATTCTCCCTGTGACTGTGATGTTTTTCTCTGGGTGCTCCAGTTTCCTCCCACATCTCAAGGAAGTACAGGTTTTTAGGTGAATTTGCTTTGGTAAAATTGTAAATTGTCACTTGTCGTGCTATAGTACTAGTGTACGGGGGGTCAGCAAGGACTCAGTGGGCCAAGGGCCTGTTTCCGTGATGTACCTCTGAAGTCTAAATTCAAAATGTTAATTTCTATTCATTTTAATTTTCAACTCTTAACCAAAATCATTTCAATCAACCCAAAGATGACTGTGTTTCTCCCTCACGACACCAGATTTAAGTCTGCATTTAAAAAAAATGCTTTTAATTTTGCTCGGATAGTGCTGAACTAATTCACTTATGTTACTGCAGTTATAACTCACAGCAGTGACCACAGTAAGCAAGAGACATCAAATACATGAACACAAGAAACGGGAAGCAGGAATAGGCCCACAAGTCACTGGCGGAACTAGTCCAAACCAATTTTTAGTCCATATTACTCATCCACTGATTGGGGCCACATTATTCTGCTCCCTTCTCCCTAAAGTTTAGTTTAGTTTATTATTGTAATGTGTACAAAAATACGGTGAAATACTATGTGTTGCATGCTCTCCAGTCATAATACATCATACATGAGTCCAATCACAGACAAGTAAGAATGTAATGATTGTAGTGGGTAATTGTAGAGATCGCAAGAAAAATGAAGCATTTGTTGGCCATGAGTAAAGCCTGTTCTGCAGCTCAATTAGGTCATGACTGATCTACTCTTGACCAGAAGAGTCTGTAACCAGTAACCCACAACTTCCCAAAGAAACAAATCCATCCTTCTCAGTAATGTAATGAAACTACACTCTGCAGTTGAAAATTCCCGCGATTCATTATCATCTGGGAGAAAAATAAAAACAAATTCTCCTCACTTTGAAACCTTGGCGTCCGAGGTCTAGTTTCCTCCATGAGGGAAACTATCAAGAACAGGAGGAAATATAACAGGAGTAGGCTATCAGCCCCTGAGAATAGTAACCAAACTTGTCCCACCATTCAATAAAATGATCAGTGTTCAGTTGGTCTCAGCTCCATAGATTAATTTGGTTTAGAGTTATAGCATTGAAACAGGCCCTTAGACCCACTGAGTCTGCGCTGACCAGTGATCCCCATACACTAACACTATCCTACACACACTTGGGGCCAATTAACCTACATATCTTTGGAGTGTGGGAGGAAGCTGGTATCCCCAGGGAAAACCCACACAGGTCATGGGGAGAACATTTTTTTTAAATATTTCAAAATAGACTTTATTCAAGTAATAAATATATACAATACATCAACCATGCGAAAAATCCATCCGACATTTTCGGAGGCTATACAAATTCTTCCATGCAGTCTATACATTTTTCAAATTTTACTAATCGATCCCCCACCCGTGCCACTCATGTGGCCCCCCGGCATGGGATACCTTCCCTTATTTTGAGGGGCGTCTCCACCATACAGTGCCCCCCATGTCCAGCAGCGGAAGGACCTTAGACTGTGGCCCTCCCCCACCGAGCCTTGGCGTTGGCTGCACCGAGCTTCAGTGCGTCCCTCAGCACGTACTCCTGCAGTCTGCAGTGGGCCAGTCGGCAACATTCCCCGACGGACATCTCGCTCTGCTGGGTGGTGAACAACGCTCGGGCAGACCAGAGAGCGTCTTTCACCGAGTTGATAACCCTCCAGCAGCACTTGATGTCAGTCTCTGAATGTGTCCCTGGGAACAGTCCGTAAATCACAGAGTCCTCTGTGACGGAGCTGTTTGGAATAAAGCGCACCAGGGACCCTTGCATTTTTCTCCAGACTCTTTGGGCAAATCCACACTCTGCAAAGAGGTGGGCAACCGTCTCCACTCCATAGCAGCCGTCCCGAGGGCAGCGTGCGCTGGTAGTGAGGTTCCGACGGTGCAGGAAGGATCTGACTGGGAGGGCTCCCCTCACCGCCAGCCAAACCAGGTCTTGGTGTTTGTTGGTGAGTTCTGGCGATGAGGCATTTTGCCAGACAAGCTGGGCAGTCTGCTCAGGGAACCACGCCACCGGGTCCATCGAGTCCTTTCCCTGCAGTGCCTGCAGGACATTCTGTGCTGACCACTGCCCAATGGACATGTGGTCAAAAGTGTTGGTCCGGAAGAACCTTTCCACAGACGACAGATGGGGCGGCAGTGACCAGCTGACTGGCACATTGCGTGGCATCTGCGCCAGGCCCATCCTTCGCAACACCGGGGACAGGTAGAACCTCAGCAAGTAGTGACACTTGGTGCCCACGTGCCTTGGCTCTACACTCCGCCTGATGCAGCCACACACGAAGGTGGCCATCAGGATGAGGGCGACGTTGGGCACGCTTTTACCCCCGTTGTCTGCTGACTTGTACATTGTGGCCCGTCGCACCCGGTCCATCCTCGACCCCCAGATGAACTGGAAGACGGCCCGGGTGATCCCTGTGGCGTAGGAAGGAGGGACTGGCCACACCTGTGCCAAGTACAGCAGGCCCGAGAGCACCTCACACCTGATGACCAAATTATTTCCCGTTATGGAGAGGGAGCGTTGCCTCCACAGCTCCAGCTTCTTCCCCACCCTGGCTATCCGCTCCAGCCAATTCTTGTTACACGCCTCAGCCCCCCCGAACCAGATCCCCAGCACCTTCAAGAAGTCAGGCTTGATGGTGAAGGGGACGGAAGATCTGTCGGGCCAGTTGCCAAAGAGCATGGCCTCGCTCTTCCTGCGGTTCACCCTGGCTCCCGTGGCCGACTCAAACTGGTCGCAGATACTAATTAATCTGCGGACCGACCCTGGATCCGAGCAGAAGACAGCGACATCGTATATGTACAGGGAGGTCTTTACTTGAATGCCCCCACTGCCGGGCAGTGTCACTCCTCTAATGCTCGCATCCTTCCTGATGGATTCGGCAAAAGGTTCAATACAGCAGACAAACAAGACAGGAGAGAGAGGGCAACCCTGCCTGACTCCAGACCTTACAGGGAAACTGTCTGATTCCCACCCATTGATGTGGACTGCACTACGGATGTCGGTGTAGAGCAGATTGATCCAATTCCTGATTCCCTCCCCAAAACCCATTTTGGAGAGCACGTCCCTCATGTACGTGTGCGAAATCCTGTCAAAGGCCTTCTCCTGGTCCAAGCTGACTAGGCAGGCATCCACCCGTCTGTCCTGCACGTAGGCGATGGTATCTCTCAGCAGCACTAGGCTGTCTGAGATTTTCCTGCCAGGTACAGCACAAGTTTGGTCATGGGGAGAACATAAAAAATCTATACATACAGCACCCATGGTTAAGATCAAACCTGGGTCTCTGGCACTGTAGTATCTCTACCACTGCACTTCTGAGCCACCCTTCGCGTCACCGTGCTGCCTACACAGTTCTATCCTATACACATGGGACAATTTACACATGCAAATTAACGTACAGACCTGCAGGTCTTTGGAGGAAACCGAAGCACCAGGGGAAAACCCATGCAGTCACCGAGAGAACATGCAAAGTTGGTACAGACAGCACCCATAGTCAGGATCAAACCTGAGTCACAGGGACTGCAAGGAAGTAACTCCTCTGCTGTGCCACTGTGGGCCCCGCTGTTTGAAATGTTGGTTGCAAGTTGTTACTTTATTCATGAGGGTAATCCTCAAGAACACAAGAAAATATAACTGGAGCAGACTAAGAAGTAGTATCCTCTGTTCCATTACCCCATAACCCTCAATAACCTGAATCTTTCAAATATTTCACTATCTGTTCTTAAGCATTAATGCCTTAACCACCACCACCTCTGGGCACATAATTCCAGTGATTCACTTCCTTCTGAAATAAGTAATTTTTATGTACCTCAGTTTTAAACAACTGGTCTCTTATTCTGTCGTTGTTTCCCATTGTTTTTAGACTTTCCCACCAGTGAAACATCTCAACTTCTATCATGAAAAGCCCCTTAAGATATTGCATGGGTGAATAAGGTCACTCATCACTTTCTACACTCCAGATGCGGACCTAAACTGTTTACTGCTCTTGATGGGACAACCTTTTCATCCCTTGACTTGGTTTTCTGAATTTCATCTGGGCTGCATCCAACGCTCCTATACCCTTTTTAATGTTAAAACTGTGTGCAGTATTCCAGTTATTGACTCACTATCATCCTGCATAATTCCAATATTACATCCCTATTCTTGAATTCCATCCCCTTTGCAGTAAAGACTGCATTTTTTCCATTGGTTATTGGGTCTGCTGCTAACTATTTTTGATGCATGCACTTGAATACCAAGATCCCATCCGCACTTCACTCATTTACAGTCTCTCTCCATTTGGACAATAATCCACCATTTAAGGTTTAGCTTGAGGTTTGTTATTGTGATGTATACCAAAGTATGATGAAAAGCACTGTTTTTGTTGCTGTATACATACATACTATCAAGCCAAACACAAGTACAATATGCAGACTGAAGGATAAGATACAGAGTGAAGAATAGAGCTCACAACATTATTGTACAACAGTTCCAGAGACAAAATCCAATTGTCATATTGAGGTAAATGATAATTTGGGTCCTAGCATTAGCAATGACCATTCAAAAGCCTGATACAGAGGAGAAGAAGCTGTTTCTGTGTCTGGTGCTCTACACTTTCAAGCTCTGCATCTTCTGCCTGATGGGTGTGGAGAAAAAATGAATCACTAGTGTGAGAAAGGTTTTTGACTATGTTGGCTGCCTTCCTGAAGCAGCAGGAAATGTAAATGGAGACAATAATGGGCCGTCTGGTCTGTGGCATGGACTGGGCTACATCCGCATCTCTCTGCAATTTCTAGTGGTCTTGGGCAGAGCTATTCTGAAAACAAGCTGTGACGTAACCTGATAGGATGCTTTCTATGGTGCATCTGTGGAAGTTGGTAAGAGTCATTGGACACATACCGAATTTCCTCAGTCGGCTGAGGAAGTGGAGGCATTGGTGTGCCTTCTTGGCTGTCCCTTCAATGTGGTTGGTCCATCAAGGTTCATTGGTAATATTTACACCAAATAATTTGAAGCTCTCAACCATTTCTACTTTGGCACCATTGATACTGATTGGGGCATGCTGACTTGATTCCTCATGCCAAAGAGCATGACTTGAAACATCACCCATTCCTTCTACCTAGAGATGCTGCTTGTCCTGCTAAGTTACTCCAGCATTTTGTGTCTATCTTCAGTGTGAAGCAGCATCTGCAGTTCCTTCCCACACAATTTGTCTGCTCCACTAGGAGATCTCCTCAAGTTATGTCTACTTTGAAGAATTTCCCCTCCTCTCTCCAAGAGAGTTCTACAGTCCGAAAATGGGTCTCGACCTGAAACGTCACCCATTCCTTTTATCTAGAGATGCTGCCTGTCCCGCTGAGTTAATCCAGCATTTTGTGTTTATCTTTGTGGTATTATGGGAATGCAGTGGCCGGAGGTGACGTGGGAACCCGGGGGTGTGGCAGTTAGGGAGTTGCCGGGCAAGCACACAAGCAGGCGGCTGCTGTACAGAGTTGCTAATTAAAGATATACTCTGTTTACGTCGTGGTACGAGCTTTATTATACTAATAAACGCGACATGGTGTCAGAAGTGGGATCCTTGTAAGCAAAAAAAAAAGAAGAGGAAGGGGTATCGTTTTGGCGCGAAATGGGAGACGAGCCTGCAGATATGGCGCAACCCACACCAACTGCTACGTTCACAATACAACCTCCAGAGCCATTCGATTTCACCAAGCCTCAAGAATGGGAGCGTTGGATAAGGAGATTCGACCGCTTTCGGCTTGCAAGCAATTTAAACGCGACGTCGGCAGAAAACCAGGTGAACACGTTAGTGTATTGCATGGGCGATGAAGCCGAAGATGTGCTAAAGGGGCTAACGCTAACTGCAGATGAGAGGAGGGAGTACACGGATGTCAAGGCGGGCTTTGATGCATTTTTTATACCTAAAAAGAATGTAATCTATGAAAGAGCCAAGTTCAATCAGCGTGTGCAACTGCCAGGAGAAACGGTGGATTCCTTCATCACTGCTCTATACGGATTAGCTGAACACTGCAACTATGGACAGTTACAGAACGAGCTGATCCGCGACAGGTTAGTGGTCGGGCTGAGAGACGTCTCATTGTCAGAAAAGCTACAGCTAGACAGAGACCTAACCCTGGCAACTGCAATAACAAAAACAAGGCAGTCTGCAGAAGTTAGACGACAGTGGTCTGACTTAAGAGGAGAAAATAGCGGTGCTAGCAAGTGCTCTAATGTTGATGTTGTGCATGCTAAAAGCTACAGAAAACCCAAATTTCCCTCAAAGCCTCAGCCACAAGCACAAACACCAAGCAAAAATAGATTTAATACACGGCCTCAGCCTGGTTCAAAGGCCTGTTATAGATGTGGAAAAATGCCCTCGCATGGGAAATGGGAATGCCCTGCTAAAGATGCTGTGTGTCACAACTGTGGCAAAAAGGGACATTAGGGTAGACTGTGCAGAAACAGTGCAAAATCTCTCAATGCTGTCACTACAGAGGAAGAAGAGAGCTTTTTCCTGGGAGCCGTGGATGCTGGAAAAGACCCGTGGACGGTGCAGCTAGAAGTGAGAAAAAAAAAGTGTGCTTTAAAATAGACACTGGTGCTGATGTCACCGCCATGCCAGCCGAGGTGTACCATGACATTACAGAGGGGCATGATGTGAAGCGCCTGGCAGTGTCGACACGCCCATTGTTTGGGCCAGGGGGCAATGCACTCTCTGTCCTGGGTGTAGCCAGAGAAACACTGCGCAGAGGCAAAAAGACAACCATAGAAAACATGTATATAGTAAAAGACCTGCACACTGCACTGTTGGGAAGGCATGCCATAGAACGGCTTCAGCTTGTGTGCAGGGTTAACGGCATCACCGTGGAATCAGTGAAACAACAATATCCGAAGCTGTGTAGCAGCTTGGGTCTTGTTCAGAGGCCATACTCAATTAAATTGAAGCCAGAGGCTGTGCCCTTCTCTCTCCACACGCCACGCAGAGTCCCTCTGCCGCTTATGGGAAAAGTGAGGAAGGAGATAGACCGTATGGAGAAGATGGGCGTAATCACCAAGATTGAGGAGCCGACTGATTGGTGTGCCGGGATGGTGGTGGTGCCGAAGAAAACAGGTGATGTTCGCATTTGTGTGGACTTCACAATGATGAATGGATCCGTATGCAGAGAAAAGTTTATCCTGCCTTCTGTCGAGCACACTCTGGGCATGCTAGCTGGCGCAACAGTATTCAGCAAATTAGATGCCAACATGGGCTTTTGGCAAGTACCATTGACAAAAGAGTCTGCCAAATACACCACCTTCATCACGCCTTTTGGGCGCTACTATTTTAATCGTCTACCCTTTGGCATTGCATCAGCCCCCGAGCACTTTCAAAGGATGATGATGACAGAAGTGACCGGTGGCCTGGAGGGGGTACTGTGTCACATGGATGACATCCTGGTCTGGGGACAGACGCAGGAGGAGCATGATGTGCGGCTGCATGCGGTGCTAGAGAAGGCATATAAGGCCGGCATTACGCTCAACATGGACAAATGTGAGCTCACACGCCACACAGTCAGATTCCTGGGTCATGTGATTTCAGCAGATGGAGTGAAGCCAGATCCAGAGAAGACGAGAGCAGTACAAGAAATGGATGCACCCAAAAATGTCAGCGAACTCAGGAGTTTTCTGGGCATGGTCAATCAGCTGGGTCGCTTCTTGCCTAACCTGGCTGAAAAAGACAAAGTGCTACGAGACCTGCTGTCCAAGAAGAACCACTGGTACTGGGGGATAGAGCAGCAGGCCGCCTTTGATCAGTTAAAAACAGAGCTGTCATCCACACCGGTACTCACATTATACAACCCAAACAGTGCTCTAAAGATCTCTGCTGATGCTTCTTCCTTTGGCCTGGGGGCAGTCCTGCTGCAGAAAAGCAATGCCATGTGGTCACCTGTGGCATATGCGTCCAGGTCAATGACACCAACAGAGCAGCGTTATGCTCAAGTAGAGAAGGAGGCATTGGCAGCGACGTGGGCATGTAAAAGGTTCAGCTGTTTCATCCTGGGAAGACCATTCGAGCTGGAAACTGACCACAAGCCGTTGGTGAGTCTGCTGGGAGGGAAAGCTTTGGATGACCTCCCACCAAGAGTCCAAAGATTTAGGATGAGACTCATGAGGTACAACTATACAGTCAATCATGTCCCTGGCAAAAGCATGGGGACAGCCGACACCCTATCGCGTGCTCCTCTGAGAGCCGCAAGAACACACACAGACACAAGCCTATTAGAGGACACCAACATCTATGTAGACTCTGTCATCAGCAACATTCCTGTCAGTGGAGATTATCTGAGCAGCCTACGTGAGCACCTGCGGGCAGACAGCACATGTTCTGCACTGATGGAGTACTGCACAGACGGCTGGCCCGACAAAAGCCAACTGCAGGGAGTGCTGAGACATTACTGGGCTGACAGAGCAGTGCTGACTGTGCACGATGGGCTGCTGCTGCGGGGCACGAGGCTCGTCATCCCATCAGCCTTACAAGGTAATGTGCTGCAGAGACTACATGAGGGACACCTGGGGGTGACAAAGTGCAGGGGCCGGGCCAAACAGACGGTATGGTGGCCAGGACTCAGCAGCCAGCTGAATGATATGGTGCTGAAATGTAGAACCTGCATCCAAGAGAGAAGGAATGTCAAAGAGCCGCTGATGCCAACGGAGATGCCAGACAGGCCTTGGCAAACCTTGGGAGCTGACCTATTCAGGATGAAAGACAAGACTTATCTACTAGTAGTAGATTATTTCTCCAGGTATGTGGAAGTTGCGCTGCTGTCACCCACAAGGTCCACAGATGTGGTGGTACACCTGAAATCCATGTTTTCTCGTCATGGAATTGGTGAAGTTCTTAAAAGTGACAATGGGCCCCAGTTCTCAGGTAGCCACTTTAAAGCCTTTGCAGCAAAGTATGGCTTTGTGCACATCACGAGCAGCCCCAGGTTTCCTCAAAGCAATGGTGAGGCGGAACGCGCTGTACAAACCGTGAAAAACCTGCTAACAAAGGCGTCAGACCCATATCTTGCATTGCTGGCGTACAGAGCAACCCCTCTACAGAACGGCTATAGCCCGGCCGAGCTGTTGATGGGGCGCCGCCTCCGCACTACTGTTCCTGCCCTTCCAACCCTGCTGAATCCAGTTTTGCCTGACTACAACGCGCTGCGGGCCAAAGAAAGGGAGAAGAGGTGGAACGACGCAAGATCCTTCGACAAGAGGCACGGAGCGAGAAATCTGGAGCCACTAGTACCTGGGGAGGAGGTGTGGATCACCGATGCACGAGTCCAGGGCAAAGTGCTATCTACACACAATACCCCTCGCTCTTATATCGTCCAGGTGCCGCAGGGCACACTGAGGAGGAACCGGCAGCACTTGGTGTCGCTGCAGACCAACAGTGGGGTAGTCGACGCTGATGAGCCACCAGTGGGAGAAGATTTAGCTCCACCAGAGCCAGCTCTACCAGAGCCAGCTCCACCAGAGCCAGCTCCATCAGTGACAACATCACCCACCAGAGAGGGCTCCACCACAGAGACTGTGCGGACCAGGTGTGGGAGAGAGATTAGAAAGCCGAAGAGACTTGATTTGTTATGTGAAATTGTTCTGTAAACCTGGTACATTTACCTGAAACCAGAGAGTTTAAGTTTTGAAGAACACAGCCTGCTAAAGTAATAGTTCACAGTATGGTAATGCAGAAGTTATTTTATTTCTACTTTGCATGCTTGAATCAAGGACAGGTCTTCCAGCAAAAGGGCAGAATAAACCCCTTAAGACCTGCAGAGACAAAGGTAGTCCACCCTTTGTTCTCAAAGAAAGGGAGATGTGGTATTATGGGAATGCAGTGGCCGGAGGTGACGTGGGAACCCGGGGGTGTGGCAGTTAGGGAGTTGCCGGGCAAGCACACAAGCAGGCGGCTGCTGTACAGAGTTGCTAATTAAAGATATACTCTGTTTACGTCGTGGTACGAGCTTTATTATACTAATAAACGCGACAATCTTCAGCATGACCTCACAGTTTCCCACATTAAACACATCAGCCAGGTTTTGACTAATCACTCAAGCTATCTACATCCTGTTGTAGAATCATACAATCCTCATTAAACCGTGCCATTTCATCTATTTTGTATAATTGCCAAAACTAAGTCCTTACATTGGTTCCCTGCTCCAATTAGTTGAGGGGAGCCCTGATAGAAGTGTGTAAAATTATGAAAGACATGGATGGGTCTGGCTCCCGTCTGGTAGAAGGTGCAGAAGATTGAAGGCACGTACCACCAACCTCAGCGACAGCTTCTGTTATCTGACTGCTGAACAGTTTTTCCGTTGGTTATGGTAAGGTCTGATTTACCTCTATCCACTGAGATCATTAGTCTTTCTCTCTGGAGCTGATGCGCTACAATGCTGAGATCGTTATTCTGCATGATATTCTTACCCTTTGAATTGATTATATCTGTGTATGGTATATATAATCTGCTTGGAAAGCATGGCTTGCTTAAATCCTTGGATTGAGTCAAGGGGGGAGGTAAAGTGACAAGTGCAGCATTTCCTGCGGTTGCAAGGGAGAGTACCAGCGGAAGGGGTGGTTTGTTTGGGAAGGGATAAATTGACCAGGGAGTTGCAGTGGGAGGGGTCTCTGCAGAAAGCCAAAAGGGGAGAAGATGAGCAGATGTGGCCAGTGATGGGATCCCGTTGGAGGTGATGAAAATGTCGGAGGATAATCTGTTGTATGTGACGGCTGCTAGGGTGGAAGGTGAGGACAAGGGGGACTTGTCATGAGTGGGGGGATGGGGAGTGAGAGCGGAGCAACGGGATATAGAAGAGACCCTGGTGAGAGCCTCATCAATAGTCAAAGCGAGGAAGCCCCGTTCCCTAACCTTCCCCTCCCCTGGTACTTTTCATTGCAACCGCAGGAAATGCTACACTTGTCTCTTTACCTCCCTCCTTGATTCCATCCAAAGACCTACGCAGTCTTTCCAGGTGAGGCAGAGGTTCACCTGCCCCTCCTTCAACCTCATCTATTGCATCCGCTGCTCTAGGTGTCAACTGCTCTACATCGGTGAGACTAAGTGCAGGCTTGGCAATCACTTCGCCCAACACCTCCGCTCAGTCGTCATTAACCAACCTGATCTCCCGGTGGCTCAGCACTTCAACTCCCCCTCCCATTCCGAATACGACCTTTCTGTCCTCACCATAGCCAGAGTGAGTCCCTCCGCAAAATGGAGGAGCAGCATATCATTTTTCAGTTGGGTAGTATACACCCCAGCGGAATGAACATTGACTTCTCCATTTTCAGGTAGATCTTGCCAAAGATCCTATAGCGAGCAAGATAGTCCGCTCGACGAAAGATATGTAGTACGGTCATGGGCAGATTCATGGGTAATTTAAGTCCCCATTTCCGTAACCGGCTTCCGTGTCCACACCAAAAATCCCATAGGATAGTAGTGCGGAGATGGAAGCCGGTTACGGAAACATCCTCGTTAAACTAAAAGTTATCTGGTAAAAATCTTCTCCTCATTTTCAGAATTTTAATTTATTAACACAAACTCTTCCCCTGCAATGTGGATTACACCGTGAGTCAGGTCGGGTCCGGTTACGGAAATGGATGAAAAAAAGGCCCACCCACGTTCAGTTCCGTTGCGTACTACACGTCAGCATTTAGCAGGAGTGGCCCATCTTGCTCCGCTATAGGATCTTTGGTCCCTGCTTTCTCCCTCCTTCCCCTCCCCTCCCACAGCCAGTCTCCACGTCTTCCTTTCTTCTTCTCGCCCCCCACCCCCATGTCTGAAGAAGGGTCTTGACCCAAAACATCACTTGTTCCTTTACTCCATAGATGCTGCCTCACCACTGAGTTTGTCCAGCATTTTTGTCTACCTTCGATTTTTCCAGCATCTGCAGTTCTTTCTTAAACATGTACTTGTTCTTTGTAGTTTTCCTGAGTGTATGGTGGGGGTAATATGGAGTGAGCTTTGCCCAAAATCAAATGTGAGGTAAGAGTCGTTTCATTGTCATATGTATCAACAATAGAACAACAAAATTCCTACTTGCTGCAGCTTCACCTGCACGTAACTGCAATAACACAGAATATTAAACAACCAATAAAACAATAAATTAAAAATTGTAATGCTGGACTATCATAATAGTGGGGGTGGAACATTCCAACCTTCACGTGGTCCGCCCTGTTTTGACTAATGCAATCAACTCAATGTGCACAAACTGAAGATCAAATAGTACAAGTTGTCCGACAGCTTTAGGCTGTGCACGCCACACAAAAGAAGAAGATCATAATAGTGCAATAACAAAATTCATAGTACATTCAAAGAGGATCATAGATGCTGAAGTTAGTTTTTCGCAGTATTGAAGAGCCTGTTGATTGCTGAGAAGAGACTGTTCTTGAATCTGGTTGTCACAGTTTTCAGGCTGCTGTATCATTCCATATATCTATACAGGGTGGTGCAGTGGTAGAGTTGCTGCCTTATAGCATCAGCCACCCGGGTTTGATCCTGACTTATGGGTGAAGCCTATACGAGAGTTTGTATGTTGGGTAAATGCATTGTTTTTTCTCCGGGTTCTCCAGTATCCTTTAGGTTAATTCCGGTTAGGTTAATTGGCTTGTAAATTGTCCCTAGTGTGCGTAGGATAGTGCCAATGTAAAGGGATCATTGGTCTTCGCAAACTTGCTAGGCCGAAAGGCCTGTTTCCACGCTGCATCTCTAAAGTAAACTAAACTAATTCTGCCCTGAGATTGTGTGTTTGGACAACGCAGACACAGCTTAAGGCCCTGTCCCACTGTATGAGCTATTTCAAGAGTTCTCCCGAGTTTCCCCTGATTCGAACTCGGAGAAATACGGTAACAGCCGCTCGTAGGTACTCGGGGCTCTCGTGGACATTTTTCAACGTGTTGAAAAATCTTCACGAGTTTTAGCTTTACGAACCGCTAAGAGACATCCCGAACTCCGACGTACCTGCTACGTACATTCACTATGTGCTTACCACGCGTTTGATGTTTTTTTAACACGCGAGAGCTCTTGAATTACCTCATACATTGGGACAGGCTTTGACTTTTCTTTTTAAAAGGCAGCACATTGAGGCAGCTGGCAGAATTGGTGCCCCTCTGCTCCAGCAACTTGGATTCAATCCTGATCTAGGGTACTGCGTGTATCATTTTCATGTTCTCCCTATGTCACGTGGATCACCACCAAATGCTCCGTTCCTCCTATATCTCAAAGACATGCGAGTTGGTTGGTTAATTGAATGCTGTAAATTGCCCAGTGTGTAATTGGATGACAGATGTTGTCTATGTTTAGTTTAGTTTAGAGATACAGTGAGGAAACAGACCCGACAGCCCACCATGTCTGCATCGACCAGCGATCCCCACATATTAACGCGACCCTACACACACTAGGGGTAATTTGACCTTTTATACCAAGCCAATTAACATACAAACCTGTACGTCTTTGGAATGTGGGAGGAAACTGAAGATCTTGTAGAAAACCTACGCAGGTCACGAGGAGAACATACAAACTCCATATAGAAAAGAACCTGTAGTCAGGATTGAACCCGGGTCTCTGGCGCTGTAAAGCAGTAACCCTACGACGATGCCACAATGCCATCGTACAGCAAGGTTCCACGTGGGTGGCTGGTTCATTAGGTTGGAAAACATGGGATCCAGGGTGAGATAGTCAATTGGACACAAAGTCGGCTTGGTAAAGGAGTCAGAGAATGGTAGTGGAGGGTTGTTTTTTTTTTACATAGGAAGTCTGTGACAAGTGGTATGCCTCAGGGACTGATGCTCTGATGTCAATCAGTCACACACAGTGCTCTCAGACTGCAGAAATGAAAGAGATGAAGGAAAGAGAGATAGAGCTGAAGGATGAGAGATGGAGAAATAAATAGATGGAGAGAGATTTGGAGAGAGAGAGAGAGATAGTGAGATGGGGAGAGATGATAGATAGAGAGAGGGATAATGAGATTGATATTTGTTGAGAGCAGAGCTGAAAATAGGTGATGTCCCTTGGAAAACTGTGTGGACACAGGATGTCTGGGGATGGCCATTTTATAAAGAGATTACACAATGAAGCAAAATAGATAATGTTAAGAGTTCTCAAGCCAGATAAGCAAAACTAAGAGTCTGAAGAAGGGTTTTGGCCCGAAACGTTGCCTATTTCCTTCGGTCCATAGATGCTGCTGTACCCGCTGAGTTTTTCCAGCACTTTTGCCTACCTATGCACACTAAGATGTGTTTTGTTATTCAGTCCCTGGATGAGTGGTAACTTGAATTTCTTGATTTTCTTTTCAGAGTTCAGACCTTGGATTAGAGTATTTTGTGCAACAAGTCAGCTGAGGCCCTAGACAAATTAATGGTTGCCTGTTCAACATTCTGTACAACTGTAATATGACACCACAACTCTAGTCCTCAGTACCATGTACTCTGCATATGAATGAACAGCAGATGCTAATTTAAACCAAAGATAGACACAAAAAGCTAGAGAGACTCAGCGGCAATATTTCTGGAGAGAAGGAATGGGTTATGTTTTGGGTCGAGGCAATTCTTCAGACATATATTCCCTTCACTACCCTATTAAACTATGATATAATTTTCAGGGAACTATGTAATTATACACCAAGGCAAAGCTCCATTTACAATGCTGCAATAGATTTGACCAGCCTTGATTTGACTTCCCAAAATTAGAATAGTTAGATTTTCTACTATTAAACACTACAACCTCAAACAAGCCCTTGACTACATGGACTATTATTGTTATTGTTACACCATAATTGGTTGTTTTTTGTGTGCACATATGAGTGTGTGTGTGTGTGTATATATATATATATATATACATATGTATATATATATATTTGTATATATGTAGAAGTTTGCTTTTCACACTGGAGGCCTGTGACTAGAGGTGTCCCTCAATGATCAGTGCAGGGCCCATTGCTGATTGTGGTTTATATAAGTGACTTAGATGAAAATGTGCGGCATGATTAGAAACTTTGCAGATGACATTGGTGTAGTTGGTATCATAAACAGTGAACATAGTTATCATAAATTACAGCTGGATCTTGATCAGCGAGACAAGTGGGCTGAAGAATGGTTAATGGAGCTTCCAGGCCTGACATACTGACACTGTTGCCGATGCCACCATCGGCCCACAAAGCCTACACGCCATGTTTACCGCCAACCTTTACCTGTACTCTAGCCGCTCCTGGGCCCATTGACTCCGCCGATCCTCGCCTCTTCATTGGCCACTAGCCGGCTAAAGACATCAACTTACATTGTTTGTAGGCCCAGTTTCCGTCCATTGGCCTCTACGCTGCTGGCCCCCACAATGTACGGTAAAGCTCTCCGGGGTCCTTCCCACCCCCCCCCCCCCCCACCGACTTCCTTCTGATACAGAACAGGCTCACCATGATGTAGAGCTCTTCTTCAGTTGCCTCCGCCTCCAAGCTTTTTTCTATGGGAAGGAGTCCTCGCCTCCCAGTGAAAACACCGTCCTCTGGATCCAACATACCCCCTCATCTTTGACCCCCTGTGCTGGCATTCTACCCTCTTACGACCTGTTTATTTCGAACTGCCGGCATGACATATCTCTAAACTAAACTCAATTATGAACAAATGGTGATTCATTTCTAAGTCAAGATGGATCCCAGGTCGGGTTCCCACACATCTGCTGACCTTGTTGTTCTTGTGCTTGAGATGTTGAGTTTGGAATGTTCTGGTGGGCTCGACGACACGTATCTGCAATATGTTTTGTCGCTGGTTAAAGCTTGTGGTGCAGTGAATAAATGAAGAAATGAAATTGAGCATTGTGCAATCAACAGCAGACATCCTCACGTTTGACTTTATAACGGAAGGAAGGTCACTAAAGTCCCAGGTCTTAGTGAGTACTCTACATTATCCAGGCACCTAACATTCAGTTATCTTGATTGGGGTACTTTGTACCTGCAAAAGGAATGGGAACAGCGTCAAACAATGTACTTGATTGTTGTTCATTAATTTCATTATTAGAATCATAGTCAAAGAGTGATACATTTGGAAACAGGCCCTTTGGCCCAACTCGCCAACAGTGGCCAACAATGTCCCAGTTACACTGGTCCCACTTCCCTGCGATTGGTCCATATCCCTCCAAACCTGTCCTATTCATGTACCTGTCTAACTGTTTCTTAAACGATAGGATAGTCCCGGCCTCAACTACCTCCTCTGGCAGTTGTTCCATACAGCCACCACCCTTTGTGTGAAAAAAATAACCCTCGGATCCCTATAAAATATTTTCCCCTTCACCTTGAACCTATGCCCTCTGGTCTTCTATTTCCCTATTCTGGGCAAAGTAATCTGTGCATTGAATAACAGTCGATTGCGTTATCATTTCAATGTGTGCTGATCTGTCATGAAACTTTCCAAGTCAATCCATGTTCACCACACTCATAGTCACTTTGAGGTAACATTGGCTGGACAGCTTGTCCCTCCTAGTAATCTTGATAAGGAATGTCAGGCCAAGTGTATCATGGCCTATTAATTCATAAAATCAGATTCAAATCAACATCTCCATTCCCATTGACATGCGATTTACATATTGGCCATGAAGATTTTTTCCACAATGGGTCTCAACCAAAAACATTACCCATTCCTTCTATCCAGAGATGCTGCCTGTTCCACTGAGTTACTACAACATTTTGTGTCTATCTTCTGCTTAAACCAGCATCTGCAGTTCCTTCGTATACATTAAGAATTCCTTGGACATGTTTAACATGGTTTAAACTCATTGTTTGAAAACAGAATTCATTAACATTGTCCAATAGGGAGTGTGAGTATTTCTTGAAGTAAATGCCAAAATTTGTTTGCTTTTCCTTGTGAAAGGCTGTGCTTGGTATTGGGTTTCCTGAATCAACTGTAATCAATATCAGACTGACAGACAAAAAGCCTTGTTCTCGCCATTAACTATGGAATAGAATGCATTCTAGTTCAGGCTAGGCTGTGATGTCTCCCAGTAAATTGAAATAGCTCTCAAACATACCATGTGAAAACTGATCTTCCAAGTTCCGTCGTGTGAGGAAAGTATTGCAGAGTGTGTGTCTCCTTACAGCTAAAGCAGAACAAGAGGTCAGTACACTTGTAACAGAGAAATTGATTTAAACATTTTAAATAACCTACACCGTTCCAGTGAATGCCATCTTGTAACAAAAAGGTCTGTTATCAATAGATTATGAGAGGTGGCTGTTGATTGAATTGAATACTTATTGTCACATGTGACAAGTCTCAGTAAAAGTATTTGCTTGCACACACAAGGCATGGAAATAGTTGCCCATAAAGGGCGCTTACAAAGTTACAAATTTCCGCCCCCCACGCCGGATCCTACTTTGTTCCTTCCCTCGGCAGCGGCGTGTTCAATTCCACGTGTCCATCCCCATCCATCCGTTGGCGCCATCATCGACCGCCACACCGGCCTCTTCACTAACGCTGCCGGGTCCTCTCCAGACACCTTCGTGGCACCGACCCAGGCCCCCACTGCGGGCTCCATCCCCCCAGGCAAGAAGTAACTGTGAGTTGTGTGCAAAGGATTTTTTTCATGCGGTGTCAGCCACAGCATTTCTCCATTCTCAGTCAGCGAGCCGTGGGTCAATATCCCACCAAAGAAACATCAGTGGAATCTAGTGCTGTACAGGGCGTTCTGCAGAGTTTGTGATGCAATTTTACTGCCACATGTTAAACCAAAATATTACCAGGCCGGCACAATGGCATACTGGCAGAGCTGCTCCCTCTGTACTAGAGAATATTGTGAGCAATTTGGGGCACTATATCTGAAGGATGTGCAAGCCCTAGAGAGGATGCAGAGGAGGTTTACACCAATGATCCCAGTAATGAGTAGGTTAACCTATGATGAACATTTGTCGACACTGGGCCTGTACTCTCTGGAATTTAGAAGAATGAGGGGGGACCTCATTGAAACCTACAGAATACTAAATGGCTTGGATAGAGTGGATGTGGAGGAGATGTTTCCACTAGTGGGAGAATCTAGGACTAGAGCCCATAGCGTCAGAATTAAAGGACGTTCATTTAGGAAGAGGAGGAGAAATTTCTTAAGGCAGAGGGTGGTAAATCCATGGAATTATTTGCCACAGAAGGCTGAGGAGGCCATCAGTGGATATTTTGAAGTCAGAGATAGATAGATTTTTGATTAGTACAAGTGTCCGAGGTTATGGGGAGAAGGCAGGAGAATGGGGTGAGGATGGAGAGATAGATCAGTTATGATTGAATGGTGGAGTGGACTAGATGGGCCGAATGGCTTAATTCTACACTCATTCCTTATGACCTGGCCTTGAACCTGCCCTCAAGTACTGTCCGTGTGGAGTTTGCTCCTTCCCCCTGTGACTGCGCTGGCTTCCTCCAGGTGCTCCAGATTCAAAATGTGATAACATTGAACTGGTATGAATGGGTGGTCAATGACTGGTGTGGATTCGGTGGGCTGAATGGCCTGATTCAATGCAATATATATTTCAAATAATCAATACCAGCCCTCTAAAAAAGAATCCCTAGACGTTATTTAAGGATTACTGGTTAATCCCAGAACCCTCATTGATATTTATCTTCCAGTTGATACCACCGAAGAACACAGATCATCTGTCGCCCATCACATTTCCCTTTGAATGAAAATTGAAAGCAGTGTTTGAGAGTGTCAGCTGTGAGGACAGGTTGGACAAACTTAGATCATTTGCTCTTGTGGAGTCGGAATATGAGGGGGTGGGGGGGGGGGCACACAGAGGAGTCAATTTTAAAGGAGTGGTGGGTGCTTGGAGCGTGCTGTGAGGGGAAGTAGTGGAAACAAATGTAATAGCAATGTTTAAAGGCATTTAAACAGGCATATGTGCTGTACTGCTCTACGTTTTGTGTTAACTAATAAATTGATTTTGACTATCGTGCCACAGCGATTCTTTCATTTTTTATTATTATCTTTTTTATCTATTTATACTCTGTTTATGGGCCTGTTAGACTGCTGCAAGTAAGAATGTAATTGTTCTGTTGTTGGAACATTTAATTAGACATTTCATTAAAGAAGCTTAACTCTCTTGTCTCTCTTGGGTCCTGACACGTGAACAGGGAGGAAATGAATGGGTGTGTGGAAAGGAACAGCAGATGCTGGTTTAAACCAAAGATAGACACAAAAATCTTGAGTAACTCAACGGGAAAGGCAGCATCTCAGGAGAGAAGGACTGGGTGATGTTTTGGGTCGAGATCTTTCTTCAGACTGGATAGCCCATGTGCAGGAAGTTGGAACTAGTTTGTAATGGCAACATGGCCAGCACAGACATTGTGATGCTAGGGCTTGTCCCTGTGTCGCCCTGCTCAATGTTCTTTGTTTATTCATTCAATGGTGTTTACATTTCAAGACTCAGTGGTTCTAAATGTTTTTGAAATGTTGTGAAAGATTTTGCAAGAATGAATCTAGATATTTTACATTTTTCTTAGTTTTTCATATTCTGATTTACATTGTAAAGAATCTCATTGTGTACGCACACAGAAACCAATTAACAGTATTATACTTCAAGGCCAGAGTTTATGTTCCACTTGAACCTGCATACACCCTTTATCAGTGTAACCATCTGTTGGCTTGTCACTTATTTGTTTATCGAGGCAGCTTGCTGTTAAATAAAGTTGTTATATTTACCTCAGCTTTTCACTATGTAGCAGATTCCCCCCCCCCCCCCCCCCTGTCAAACTTTTCTGAGAGTTTCCCTACTTTATCTCTGTTTGCTTTGTTGCTACATTTTCCTTGATCTCCATTCCCTTTGTCATGTTTTCACACCTCACACGTCCTTATCTATACACTTCCTTATGTATCGACCTCCCATTCCCCCTTATGTATCGACCTCCCATTCCCCCTTATGTATCGACCTCCCATTCAGCCTGAAGAAGGGCCTGGACCCAAAATGTCACCGATTCCTTCTCTTCAGAGATGCTGCCTGTACCGGCAGTTACTCCAGCATTTTGTGTCTATGTTCTGATTGGTCTCTTGTTGTTTCCTTGCATTCTTAGTTTAATTTTTTATCCATGTGTTATTAAAGTTGTTGGCCTTGCCTGTACTGGATCCCACCCCTGGCAAGACAAGCAACAAGACACAAAATGACATAAAAGTTAACGTAAACATCCACCGCAGCAGATTCCCGCATTCCTCACTGTGAAGGAAGGCAAAAAACTCCGATCTTCTTTATTTTTATTCCCCCGCGGTCGGGGCAGTTGAACCATCATCGGGGTGATCAAAGAATATGCAGCCGGTGGTCGAAGCACCCGTGTTGGGGCGATCGAAGCTCCTGTGTAGGGATGGTCGAAGCGCCTGCATCTTGGAGCTCCAGAGGTCGATCTCTGACCAGAGACCGCGAGCTCCGTGATGTAAAGTCCACAAGCACCCACGCTTGGAGCTCCGAGGTCGATCACTGGCAAAGGGATCGCGAGCTCCGTGATGGTAACTCCACAGGGTCCCGCGGTGGAGCTGTCAAAAGCCGGACTCCACCAAAGGCTGGCAACTCATTGATGTTAGGCCGCAGTGCAGACCGAGATACGATACAGAAAAAAATTGCATCTCCGTCGAGGTAAGATATTAGAAAATATTTCCCCCAACCCCACACCCCACACCACCGCTCCCCACGTAAAACAAGCTACAGAACACTAAAAACATACATTTAATACAGGGGTTGACAACCTTGTTCTGCATGGGAGCCAGGACCCATGTCTGTGAATGGATGGCGGGCCACATCTATCACCATAGTTAATAATTAATTAATTATCGTTTTTAAAAATCACAACAAAAATGTTACAAATATTACCCCTGCGACAAATACGACTGAAGTGCAACACTGTGGCCGGAGCAGAATTCCTCACGACCCCGCTGATGCTCTGTTTTCATCCATCCCGCCTGCCGCTGGGCTCCCGAGGAAACCGCTCCAGCACAGACTTATCGAAGCCGCACTCAGCCCGCTGCTGTTTCACACATGCTGCAGCACCCAGGTGGGGGCGCTTTCACTCCGGGAGGTCGGGAGGATGGAAGAGGGGTGGGAGGGTAAGGACGGAGAGAGAGAGGGCCTGTACCACTGTACGAGGTCATTCAAGAGCTCTCCAGAGTTTTAAAAAAAATCAAACTCGTGGTAAGTACGTAGAATGTACGTAGCAGGTACGTCGGAGCTCGGGACGTCTCTTAGCAGCTCGTAACGCTAACGGCAGGTACTCGGGAAATGTGGTAAGTTCGTGAAGACTTATGAAGATTTTTCAACACGTTGAAAAATGTCCACGAGAGCCCCGAGTACCTACGAGCGGCTGTTACCGTATTTCTCCGAGTTCAAATCGGGGAAACTGCGGAGAACTCTTGAATTAGCTCGTACAGTGGGAAAGACCCTTGAGTCGACAGGTGTTGTCATATGGAATTGTGTGTGTGTGTGTGTGTGTGTGTGAGAGAGAAATACTCTCGGATAAGTGTTGTGTGTGTTTTGTGTTACGCCTGCGGCCGGATGATTTCGGGTTACAGGCCGGATCCGGCCCGCGGGCCGTAGATTGTCAACCCCAGGTTTAACACATACTATTAAAACACAAAGAAGAAAGGGACGGACAGACTGTTGGCGAGGCAGCCAATGCTGGCGCCACCCAGTGGTTGGGTTGGTTAGTAAGTTTGCAGGCGCCACCCAAATTGATGGAGTTGCGAACAGTGAAGAAGGCTGCCGTAGTGTACAATGGGAAATACATCAGCTACGGAAATGGGCAGAAAACATGCAGATGGAGTTCATTTTGAACAAGGATGAGGTGTTACACTTTGAGTGGTCGAACATAAAGGAAAAGTATACAGTTATGGGCAAGACCCTTAAAAGCATTCATCTACAGAGAGATCTTGGGGTTGAATCTTCGGTTTCTAGAGACAGGAAGTCATAATACAGTTTTGTAGGGCTGGGTAGTCCACATTTGGAGTATTATGTGCAGTTTTTTGTTGACCCATTACATAAAGGATGTACAGGCATTGGAAAGGGTGCAGAGGTTTACAAGAATGATGCATTGACTAGGGTGTGTTGGCTACATGAAACAGATGGACAGACATGGATTGCTTCCGCTAGCACGCCGGAGTTTGACGGGACATCTGATAGGAGTACATAAAACTATGAGAGGTATAGATAGTATAGATAGTCAGAACAGGGGCAGTCACTGTGGTGCAGCGGTAGAGTTGCTACTTTACAGTGATTGCAGTGTGGAAGACCCAGGTTCGATCCCGACCATGGGTGCTGTCTGTATGGAGTTTGTACGTTCTCTCCATGACACGCCGGAGCTGGGATCTTCGGTTTCCTCCCACACTCCAAAGATGCACCGGTATGTAGATTAATTGGCTTGGTGTATGTGTAAATCATCCTTAGTGTGTGTAGGATAGTGCTAATGCCCAGGGATCACTAGTCGATGCGGACTCGGTGGCCCTAAGGACCTGTTTCCATGCTGTAACTCTAAACTAAAATAAACTAAACTTAACATGGATGGAAACATTGAAAACAAGAGGGCATAGCTTTAAGATGAGAGTTTAAAGGAGATGCGCAGGGCAAGTTTTTTCACAGACAGTGATGAGTGCCTGGATTGCACAGTCCGAGGTGTGGTTGAGGCTGCTTGTAAATATATTGTCTTGCCTTCCAACAGAAGGTGTTGGGTCAAAATCTTGCAATCCCCTCCAAAACGTCTGTAGCAGTCAGGTTTCTGCCTCATCTCAGTCCTAGCGAGGAATCACACACCTAAGCAATAAATTCAGAGTCACCCAGATTGCATACAGTGATGGGAACAAGGCAATTGCCATTTGGTGTAACATTAAACTCACAGTTTAATATAAACAGAAAATAAATATATCAGTACATCATTAAAGTTGATGTTTCACGCTGACTGGGGTGTGGGAATTAGATGACTCGGGAATGGTATTTAGTTTTGTCTGAATATTTAATGTACCTAGTAAATACATTGAAGATATCAGCAATCAAGTAATTATTATGTGTTTTCACAATCACACAATAGATCAGTAAAGCACAGGAACAGGCCCTTTGGCCCACAATGTCTGCGTTGAACATGATGCCAAGACCAACTCCTATCTGCCTGCACATAATATACCTCCATTCCCTGCACATCCTACAACAATAAGGGCAGCATGGTGATGCAGCACTGGAGTTGCTGCCTTAAGTGGCACACAGCCGGGATTGATCTTGACTATGGGTATGTAGGTTAATTGGGTTGGCATAAATGTAAACCTGTTCCAGGTGTGTGTAGGATAGTGTTAGTGTGCGGGTATTGGTGCGGACTCGGTGGGATGAAGGGCCCGTTTCCGCCCTGTATCTCTAAACTAATCTAAATGTGCTCATCAGTCAGTTGAAAGACAATACATGATTACAATCCATAGTGTACAGATATATGATAAAGGGAATAACGTGAATAACGTTTAGTGCAAGATAAAGGCAGTAAAGTCCGATCAAAGATTGTTCGATGATCGCCAATGCAGGAGACAGTAGTTCAAGACTGCATCCTGGTTGTTGGTAGGATGGTTTCAGTTGCCTGATAACAATTGGGAAGAGACTGTCCATGAATGTGGAGGTGTGAGTTTTCACAATTGGTTATATGAAGAGTAAAGTTGTTGTTATTCCGTTCTGATGAGCGTTTGACGGCAATAGGCCTCTACTCGCTGGAGTTTAGAAGGATGAGGGGAGACCTCATTGAAACTTACCGAATAGTGAAAGGCCTGGATAGAGTGGATGTTGAGAGGATGTTTCCACTAGTGGGATCATCTCAGCATAGGACAAAACCTCACAATTAAAGTACACACCTTTAGGAAGGAGATGAGGAGAAATTTCTTTATTCAGAGGGTGGTGAATCAGTGGAATCTGCCACAGAAAGCTGTGGAGGCTGTCAATTGATATTTCTTATGGCAGAGGTAGATAGATTCTTGAATAGCACGGGTGTCAGGGGTTATGGGGAGAAGGCAGAGAAATGGGGTTTGCAGGATAGGATAGATCAGCCATGAGTAATGGGACGAATGGCCTAATTCGGTTCCTATCACTTACAATCTTATGAACTTATGATTGATAAATAGCTGGCTGCAGTGTTAACAATGACAAAACAAGTATATAGCTCAGATGGTAAAGTCTTGGTAAAACTCAGTCAAAAGTATTTTATTAAATTCTCATAATTCAGAAATGACACTGGTGGATATACAATGCAATTCTCGGTCTGTTGCACATAGAATACTTCCACAGCTATTACACCACAGCTTTGATAATGAGTATTGTTACCAGTGATTTGTCGGGTCAATAAAACACAGCCCCCACACGTTACCGTGTTCCATAAATATTCATATGACATGGTACTGGGATGTTGTCTACGTGGAGTTTGCATGTTCTCCCTGTGACCGCGTGGGATTTCTCCAGGTGCTCCGGTTTACTCGCACATAGAAACAGAGAAACATAGAAAATTGGTGCAGGAGTAGGCCATTTGGCCCTTCGAGCCTGCACCGCCATTCAATATGATCATGCCTGATCATTCAACTTAGTATCCTGCACCTGCTTTCTCTCCCTACTGCCTGATCCCTTTAGCCACAAGGGCCACATCTATCTCCCTCTTAAATATAGCCAATGTACTGGCCTCAATTACCTTCTGTGGAAGAGAATTCCACAGATTCACCACTCTCTGTGTGAAAAAATGTTTTTCTCATCTCGGTCCTAAAAGACTTCCCCCTTATCCTTAAACTGTGACCCCGTGTTCTGGACATCCCCAACATTGGGAACAATCTTCCTGCATCTAGTCTGTCCAACCCGTTAAGAATTTTGTAAGTTTCTATAAGATCCCCCCTCAATCTTCTAAATTCTAAGCAGAGTCTATCTAGTCTTTCTTCATATAAAAGTCCTGCCATCCCAGGAATCAGTCCGGTGAACCTTCTCTGTACTCCCTCTATGGCAAGAATGTCTTTCCTCAGATTAGGAGACCAAAACTGTACACAATACTCCATGTGTGGTCTCACCAAGGCCCTCTACAACTGCAGCAGAACCTCCCTGCTCCGATACTCAAATCCTTTTGCTATGAATGCTAACATTCCATTCGGTTTCTTCACTGCCTGCTGCACCTGCATGCCTACTTTCAATGATTGGTGTACCTTGACACCTAGGTCTCGTTGCATCTCCCCTTTTCCTAATTGGCCAACATTCAGATAATAGTCTACCCTCCTGTTTTTGCCACCAAAGTGGATAACCTCACATTTATCCACATTATACTGCATCTGCCATGCATTTTTCCACTCACTCAGCCTATCGAAGTCACCTTGCAGCCTTCTAGCATCCTCTTCACACCTAACACTGCCCTCCAGCTTCATGTCATCCACAAACTTGCAGATGTTGCATTCAATTCCCTCGTCCAAATCATTAATATATATTGTAAATAGCTGGTTTCCCAGCACTGAGCCTTGCGGTGCCCCACTAGTCACTGCCTGCCATTCTGAAAATGACCTGTTTACTCCTACCCTTTGCCTCCTGTCTGCCAGCCAGTTCTTTATCCACATCAATACTGAACCCCCAATACCGTGTGCTTTATGTTTGTATACTAATCTCTTATGTGGGACCTTGTCGAAAGCTGTCTGAAAGTCCAGATATAACACATCCACTGGTTCTCCCTTATCCACTCTACTAGTTATATCCTCTAAAAATTCTATAAGATTCGTCAGACATGATATACCTTTCATAAATCCATGCTGAGTTTGTCCAATGATTTCACCATTTTCCAAATGTGCTGCTATCCCATCTTTAATAACTGACTCAAGCAGTTTCCACACTACCGATGTTAGACTAACTGGTCTGTAATTCCCCGTTTTCTCTCTCCCTCCTTTTTCAAAAAGTGGGGTTACATTAGCTACCCTCCAATCCTCAAGAACTACTCCAAAATTTAAAGAGTTTTGAAAAATTATCACTAATGCATCCACTATTTATGTGGCTACTTCCTTGAGTACTCTGGGATGCAGCCTATCTGGCCCAGGGGATTTATCGGCCTTTAAGCCATTCAATTTACCCAACAGCACTTCCCGGCTAACCTGGATTTCACCCATCTTATTTGACCCCCGGTCCCCTGCTCTTTCCGGCAGATTATTTATGTCTTCCTTAGTGAAGACAGAGCCAAAGTAGCTATTAAATTGGTCTGCCATGTCCTTGTTCCTCATGATCAATTCACCTGTTTCTGACTGCAAGGGACCTATATTTGTTTCAACTAATCTTTTTCTCTTCACATATCTATAAAAGCTTCTGCAGTCAGTTTTTATGTTCCCTGACGGTTTTCTTTCATATTCTATTTTCCCTTTCCTAATTAAGCCCTTTGTCCTCCTCTGCTGGACTGAATTTCTCCCAGTCCTCTGGTAGGTTGCTTTTTCTGGCTAATTTGTATGCTTCATCTTTTGTTTTGATACTATCCCTGATTTACCTTGTTATCCACGGATGCACTACCTTCCCTGATTTATGCTTTTGCCAAACTGGGATGAACAATTGTTGTAGTTCATCCATGCAGTCTTTAAATGCCTTCCATTGCACATCCACTGTCAACCTTTTAAGAATCAATTGCCAGTCTATCTTGGCCAATTCACGTCTCATACCTGACCGCCCCACTCCCTCACCACCACTCCCCTCCCCTCCCCTCTCCTCCCCCCTCCCCCACTCCCTCCCCATCCCTCCTCCCACCTCACCTCCTCTCCCCACTCTCACCACTCCCCTCCCCACCTATCCACTGCCCTCTCCCTCTCCCCTCCCCCCACCTCATCATATCAGAGGAAGCCATTTAGAACGGAGACGAGGAAAAACGATTTCACCCGGAGACTCACCCACTCACTCACTCACTCACCCACGGTGATGTTCCCTCCTGGTCAGTGAGTGTTTTAACGTTCTCTCTGTGTCTCTCTCACTCTCTCTTCCCCACCCACACCCCATCCATGCGTGTGTGTGTGTGTGTGTGTTCTGTGCCACGTGTCCATGTTGTCCACCCGCGTGTGGGCTGTGTGCTCCTTGTGCACACGTCTGCCTGTGTGTTCTCCACATCCGTATTCCCTGCGTGTGACGCATGTTCCTCTCCACACCTGAACTCCGCGCTTGGAATCTCTGCTCGTGTGTGTGTGCATGTTAGTGTGTGCGTATTTGTGCATGTTTGTGTGTGTTTGTGCATGTGTGTGTTTGTGTGTGCGTAACATCTGTAGTTGGAAAGTTACTGGAGAGTATTCTGAGGGATAGGATGTAGGGGCATTTGGATAGGCAAGGGCTAAATAGGGACTGTCAGCATGGTTTTGTACGTGGGAGGTCGTGTCTCACAAATCTGATTGTTTGTTGAAGTTCTGACCATTTAGATGTTGTGTACATGGACTTCAGTGAGGCGTTCGACAAGGTGCCGCATGGTAGGCTGGTCTGGAAAGTTAGACCACATGGGATCCACAAGAACCAAGATCCAAGGAGAGATAACTGAATGGACAGCAAATTGGCTCCAGGGAACAAAGCAGAGGGTGATGGTGGAAGGCTGCTTCTTATTGGCCTGTGACTAGTGGTGTGCCTCAGGGTTTGTTGCTGGGTCTGTTGCTGTTTGTGAAATACATCGATGATTTGGAAGAAAACATGCAGGGCACGATTAGCAAATTTGCTGATGATACAACAGTGAGTGGTTTTGCAGATAGTGAAGTTGGATGGGAACGTTTGCAGCAGGATCTGGATCGATTGGCCAGGTGGGCGACGAATGGTTGATGGCATTTAATACAGAGAAGTGTGAGGTGTTGCATTTTGGGATGTTGAACAAGGGCAGGACCTACACAGTAAATGGTAGGCTTCGGGGGAGTGTTGCAGAGCAGAGGGATCTAGGAGTACAGGTGCATGAATCCTTGAAGTTCGAGTGGCAGGTAGATAAGGTTGTCAAAAAGGCTTTGGCACGTTGGCCTTCATCAGTCAGAATATTGAGTATAGAAGTCGGGAGGTCAGGCTGCAGTTGTACAAGACGTTGGTGAGACCGCATTTAGAATATTGTGTTCATTTCTGGGCACCGTGTTATAGGAAAGGTATTGTCAAGCTTGAAAGGGTTAAGCGAAGATTTACGAGGATTTACGAGACTAGACGGTGTGAGCTATAGGGGGAGGTTGAGTAGGCTGGGTCTCTATTCCATGGACCGCAGGAGGATGAGGGGTGATGTTATGGAGGTGTATAAAATCATGAGAGGAATAGATTGGGCGAGAGACTCCGTGCATCTACTCAGAGTAGGGGAATGGAGGACCAGAGAACATAGGTTCAAGGTGAAGGGGAAAAGATTTGATAGGATTCTGAGGGAAATGTTTTCACACAAAGGGTGGTGGGTGTATGAAACAACTGCCAGAGGAGGTAGTTGAGGCTGGGACTATCCGAACATTTAAGAAACATTTAGACAGGTACATGGACAAGATAGGTTTGGAGGGATATGGACCAAGCGCCGGCAGGTGGGATTGGTGCAGCTGGGACATTGTTGGCCGGTGTGGGCGAGTTGGGCCGAAGGGCCTGTTTCCACACTGTATCATTCTGTGACCAGTGTAGCTGGGACATTGTTGGCCGGTGTGGGCGAGGTGGGCCGAAGGGCCTGTTTCCACACTGTACCACTCTGTGACTCTATGGCTCTTATCACCCCCATTCCTCTCCTCCCTTCACTCTGTGACCCCTCAACTCCCCTTCTCTCTCCTGGCTCCCATGTGACCCCAAACACTGTTGTAGTTTCTATATGTTGAAACCAAAATGTATAAAAATGGCCTATATTAAAATCTGACAATGGGCACTTTAACCACATGTGATTATTTTTCTATTACAAATCTCAAATTGTGGAGTACAGAGGCAAATAAATAAATGATGAGTCTTGGACTCCATGTCACTGGATCCTGACCTAGATCTGTCAAGGACCATGGGGTGGCTGCCTGTGCACCAGTCTGCCCACGTTAAACAAAGTTAATAGGCAATAGATGCAGGAGAAGGCCATTCACTGTGATCATGTCTGTTCATCCACTACCAGCACCCCGTTCCTGCCTTCTCCCCATATCCCCTGACTCCGCTATCTTTCAGAGCACTAACTCTCCCTTCAAAGCATCCAGAGAATCGGCGTCCACCGACCTCTAAGGCAGAGAATTCCACAGACTCACAAGCCTGTGTGTGAAAAAGTGTTTCCTCGTCTCCGTTCTAAAAGGCCGAACCCTTATTCTTAAACTGTGTGGCCCCTGGTTCTGGACTCCCGCAACATCAGGAACATTCCTGCCTCTAGTGTGTCGAAACCCTTAATAATCTTATATGTTTCAGTAAGATCCCCTCTCATCCTTCTAAACTCCAGAGTCTACAAGCCGAGCTGCTCCATTCTCTCAGCATATGAAAGTCCAGCCATCCCGGGAATTAAGCTGGTGAACCTACGCTGCACTCCCTCAAACGCCCCCCTGAACCCCCTGATTGTCCATTAACCCCACCGACCCACCTCCTTGGGGCTGAGGCATCGTGACAGCGTGCTAGTCCCCGCCCCCCCCCCCACCGCACCCCCACTGCTCTTGAATCCCCGCCCCCCCCCCCCATAGGGCTACGACCCCACGGAGACGGAGAGGTTGCGGATGAAGGGCCGCAGCTCGAGCGGAAACCTGGAGCGCAGGAAGAAGCTGGTGGCTAGCGGGGCACGGAGGATGAGGGAGGGGAAGAGCGAGGGGGTGAGAGAGGGGTTGAGGGGGAAGAGGGGGAGGGAGAAAAATGGAGGAGGAAGAGATGGAGATGGGGTGGAGGGGGAGGGATGACGAAGGGGGGAGACTGGAGAGAGAGGATGAGGAGGAGAGAGGGAGATGCGGGAGACAGAGGGGATTAGGAGGAAGAGGGAGATGGGGGGTGAGGAAGATGCAGATGAGAGGAGGGAGAGGGAGGGGAGTGGGAGTGGGGAGAGAGGATGTGGAGGAAGATAGAGTGGGAGATGCGGGGAAATGGAGGATGAGGGCGAGGAGATAAGGAGGAGAGTGGGAGATGGGGGTGGAGGGAGAGAGAGTGGGAGATGGGGGGAAATGGGGGATGAGGGTGTGGAGATAAGGAGGAGAGTGGGAGTTGGGGGTGGAGGGTGAGGGAGGGGGAATGAGGGAGTGGGTGGGGCAAAGGGGGAGGGGTAAGGAGTGGGGGAGGGGAAGGAGAGGGAGGGTGAATGGGGGGAAGAGGGTGAGAGGAGGGCAGAGGTCACCGTGCCCCCTCCCCCAGGGGTTAATGTCTAACGGGCCGCTGTGTCCACAGGACGGGGTGCGGAGGAACGTGGAGCAGAAGGTGAAGATGTAGAAGCAGCAGAAGGTGGCGGCTCCCACCCCCTCCCTCCCTCCCTCAGCCCTCACCCGCTTCAACAAGTGACCCCGTCCACAGCACCCCTCCCCCCACCCTGTACCCGGGACCCCCGGTAGCAGTCAGCTGCCCCACACCACGGCCGGCGCAGTGGATAGCGCTGCTCCCTCACAGCGCCAGAGACCCGGGTTCCATCCGGACCTCGGGTGCTGTCTGTGCAGAGCTTGTACGTTCACTCCGGGACCGCGTGGGGTTTCTCCGGGTCGTCCGGTTTCCCCCCACACTCCAAAGACGTGTAGGTTAATGGGCCCTCTATAAATTTCCCCCTAGTGTGTTCGGAGTAGATGGGAAAGTGGGATAACAGATAACGAGTGTGGGACTGGGTGATCGCTGGTCGGCATGGACTCGGTGGGCCGAAGAGCCTGTTTCTCTAAACCTAAACATGGGGCAGCAGAGTGGCGCAGCGGGTAGTGTTGCTGCCTCACAGCGCCAAAGACACAGGTGCTGTTAGTACGGAGTTTGCACGTCTTCTCAGTGACCGAGTGGGTTTTCTCCGGGTGCTCCGGTTTCCTCCGTACAGGTTTGTGGGTTAATCGGTTTTGGTAAAATTGCAAATTGTTCCTAGAGTGTTGGACAGAACTATTGTGTCGGGTAATCACCACGGACTCGATGGGCCGAACGGCCTCTTTCCATGCTGTGTCTCTAAAACTATAAACTAATTACAAAAAGGCACAAAGTGCAGGAGTAATTCAGCGGGTCAGGCAGCACTCTAGAGGACATGGATATCTATGTCCCCCACAGATGCTGCCTGACCCGCTGAGGTACTCCAGCACTCTGTGAAACGTCACCTATCCATGTTCTCCACAGATGCTGCCTGACCCGCTGAGGTACTCCAGCACTCTGTGAAACGTCACCTATCCATGTTCTCCACAGATGTTGCCTGACCCGCTGAGTCACTCCAGCACTTTGCCTTTTTTCTTTTGTAAAACCATCATCTACAGATCCTTGTATCTACTGCTTGGAGAGATCTTTGTTCTGTGACGCAGAGACTCGGAGAGAACTCAGCCACTGTTTTTTAAAGACTTTATTAAACGTCAACGGTGAAGAGTTACAAACGTGAGCGGAGCCACAGCGGGTGATGTGCGCGCTGACAGGTCACAGACTGGAGGCTGCGATGTTGTAATGAAGTGTTGCATTTTGTGACGTCGAACCAGGACAGGACCGACACAGTGAACGGTAGTCCTCTGCGGAGTGTTGTAGAGCAGAGATCTAGGAGTACTGGTGCACAAATTCTTGGAGGTTGAGTCGCAGGTAGATAAGGTGGTGAAAAAAATCTTTTGGTACATTGGCCTCCATCATTCAGAGTATTGAGGAGTGAAGTTGGGAGGTCATGTTGCAGTTGTATAAGACGTTGGTGAGACCGCATTTAGAATATTGTGTTCAGGTCTGGGCACCATGTTAAAGGAAATATGTTGTCAAGCTTGATAGGGTTCAGAGAAGATTTACGAGGATGTTGCAAGGACTAGAGGGTGTGAGTCAAAGATACTATAGCGAGCAAGATAGTCCACTCGACGCAAAAGACGTAGTACGGTCATGGGCAGAGTCATGGGTAATCTTCGGCCCATTTCTGTAACCGGCTTCCGTCTCCGCACTAAACATCCCATAGCGGAGCAAAGATACCAGTGCGGAGACGGAAGCCGGTTACGGAAACATCCTCGTAAAAAATCAAAGATCTTTGGTAAAAATCGTCTCCTCATTTTCTTTCTGCCTCACAATAAAAAGCAAAAAGATGCGTATGTTCCTTCCACAGCGCGTGGGGAGTCTGGCCCGGATCAGCCCGGCTGGGACGCCAGGGTAAAGTTGCGGGGAGGTTTGCAATGTATTTTTATGTAATGTTGTCCCTTGTCTGGGCCTTGAGTCCGAAATAAAGTTTATGTATATATAAAAATCTGGAGAAATATATGTGTGTGTGAATTATAATTTATTAACACAAACTGTTCCCCCGCAACGTTGATTACACTGCGAGAGGGATAACCAATGGCTGTAGAAATGGCCCACATTCCGCTCCATTGTGACTACACGTCAGCCCGTTGGATTTAGCAGGAGTGGACTATCTTGCTCACTATAGGATCTTTGGTGTGAGCAACAAGGAGAGCGCAGGAGGTTGAGGGGTGATCTTATAGAGGTGTATAAAATCTTGTAGAGGGATAATTTGGGTAGATGCACAGAATCTCTTGCACAGAGTAGGGGAATCGTGGACCAGAGGACACAGGTTCAAGGTGAAGGGGAATAGATTTAACAGGAATCTGAGGGGTAACTTTTTCACACAGTGGTGGGTGCATGGGACAAGGTGTTGGAGTAGGTAGTTGAAGCTGGGACTATCCCCCCGCTTAAGAAACAGTTAGACAGGTAAGAGTTGGGCGGGGAAGGGTCACTTGACACAGACACTCCTTGAGGCACGTGGGGGGGGGGGTGGGTCATGAGGGCATTACATATATTTTCCTCCCTTCTCGAATAACGGAGTAATATTTGCAATTTTCCAATTGTTCGGAACCACCCCTGACTCCAGTGATTCTTGAAAGATCGCCACCACTGCCTCCACAGTCTCTAAAGCCACCTCTTTCAGAACCCTGGGGTGCAGTCCATCCGGTCCAGGTGACTTAACCACCTTCAGAATTTTCATCTTCCCACGTTTACATTCCCCATGGTTTTATTTCCGCGCAGGTCACGGGGAGAACGTACAAACTCCGTACAGACAGCACCGGTGGTCAGGATCGAACCCGGGTCTCTGGCGGTGTGAGGCAGCAACTCGACCGCTGCCCCACCTTGCACCGACTGTTGTATTACAACCGCCTTTAAATCATTAAATGATGTTAATGTCGTGGGCAGCTCGAAGCACTCACTCATTGGTTGTCAAGGCAAGGTTTACGCCAATTTCCTCCCTCCTTGGGTTTGAACCCATTCTTCCGAAGATCCGTTCCGAAGAAAACGAATCTGTTGTGTGGAGAGCAAATGCTGCAAACACACTTAACATTTCTAGAGTGGGCGGACTTTAGGACCCGGGGAGCCCGGAGCTCAGGACCCGCCGCCCGCGGCTGCTGCTGAACCCGCGGGAAGGGAGATTGTTTCAATCTTTATATTTTCACAAAAGTCATTTCTGTTCCGTTGCCGGATGCGGTTAACGCGTTAAAATGAACGGATCGACAGACAGTTCTGATTTCAGTTGCTGTTTATTTCACTCTTCCCACATTTACATTCCCCCTGGTTTTATTTCCGCGCTCACTGGGGTTTCACGACGTGGAATTTGGGGATTAAATGGGAGCCGTTCAGCGCCGACCTGTTGTCCACCGGGTTTCTGTCCCACAGCCCCTGAGCCCCGCTCCTGACGCCGGTCCCGGGACCCCACCCTTTTACACACCCGGAGCGGAACCGGGGCAGATTCTCAGCCACTGGTCGTGGTGCCAAGGCCAGAAGAAAGGATAAAGTTTCTCCGTGAATCTATTCCCAGTGAAGGTGTGGAGATGGGACTTGGTGTCCGCGTCGTAAAATGAAACTGTCCCGGACTCGTAACTGAGATAAACTCCCAGCCTCCCGGGGATGGGACGGGCGGGGAGAGGGGATGGGGGGGAGGTGAATGCTTCAAACTCGTCATCCCGCCGCCTGATGCTCCAGACTCCAGTCTCCGGGGTCAGTGTGGCCCCTCCCTTCCTCTCCACAGACTCTGAGGCGACTCCCAGACTCCAGACCCGACTCCCCGCCACCTCCACCTCCCAGTAATGTCTCCCCGATGAGAATCCCTCCGATCCCAGCACACACGGCCAGTCTGTAAACCTCTTCCCGGTGTCAGGGAGACGCCTCCAGGTCCCTGTCAGTCTCACCCTCTTCCGATCCTCAGATACCTCGAGCCACGGATTAGCTGTTTCCACATCCAGGGTGACGGAGACTGGGGGGAGAAGCAGAGAATCAGAGAGTCCCCGGGGGTCGGGGGGAGACTCGGGCAGCGCGGCCCCGGGACCGGGGGAGAAGCCGCTCGCCCTCAGGCACAGGCGGGCGGACAACTGACACCTTGCCCGGGGTTTCACCCACAACAACATCGGGTGGACAACACACATCTTTTTACCAGAGTTTACACCCCAGGGATGGAGAGGGGAATTTCGTGAGGTGGGGAGGGTGGACGGGAAGGACGAGTGCGGAGAGTGAGGAGGATTGGGAGATTGCGGTGGGGATGGAGAAATGAAGCGGGCTATTCAGATATGGAGGCAGGTAGGAGCAAGAGGGTTGGATTGAAAAATTGGAAGTATAAAGATGGAGTTGAAGGGCAAGTCAGTACAGGTAAAGTTACAAAATACTCTCAAATTAAGGGGAAGGAAAGTTCGAGAAGGGATATGAGAGTAAGTCCATGGCCAATTCTGAGCGGTGTGAGAGGGGAGGTGAATACCGAAGTCAAAGTGTTGTATATGAATGCGCAAAGTATAAGAAATAAAATGGATGAGCTTGAGGCTCAGTTAGAAATTGGCAAGTATGATGTTGTTGGAATTACAGAGACATCGCTGCAAGAGGGCCAGTGCTGGGAACTGAATATTCAAGGGTATACCTTCTGTCAAAAAGACAGACAGGGGCAGAGGGAGTGGGGTAGCTCTGTTGGTGAGGTATGAACTTCAGTCCCTTTCAATGGGTGACATTGAAACAGGAGATGTGGAGTTAGTGTGGATAGAACTAAGCAATTGTAAGGGTAAAAATAACCTACTGGGACCTATCTACAAGCCCCCAAACAGTAGCCTGGATAAAGGGTTCAAGTTGAATCAAGAGTTAAAATTGGCATGTCGTACAGGTAATGCTTTGGTTGTTTTAGGAGATTTCAACATGCAGGTAGACTGGGAAAATCAGGTCGGTACTGGATCCCAAGAAAGGGAGTCTGTGGAGTGCCTCCGTGGTGGATTCTTAGAGCAGCTTGTACTGGAGCCGACCAGGGAGAAGGCAATTCTGGATTTAGTGCTGTGTAATGAACCGGATTTGATAAGGGAACATGAGGTTAAGGAGCCATTAGGAGATAGTGACCATAATATGGTAAGTTTTAATCTAGAATTTCAGAGGGAGAAGGACAAATCAGAGGTGTCAGTGTTACAGTTGCAAAATGGGGATTATGGAGCCATGAGAGAGGAGCTGGCCAAAGTTGACTGGAAAGATACCCTAGCAGGGATGACATTGGACAACAATGGCAGGTATTTCCGGGAATAATACAGAAGGTGCAGGATCAGTTCATTCCAAAGAGGACGAAAGATTCCAAGGGAAGTAAGGGGTGACCGTGGCCGGCAAGGGAAGTCAGGGACAGTATAAAAATAAAAGAGAAGTATAACATAGCAAAGATGAGCAGGAAGCAAGATGATTAGGTAATGTTTCAAGAGCAACAGAAGATAACTAAAAAGGCAATATGGGGAGAAAAGGAGAGGTACGAAGGTTAGCTAGCCAAGAATATAAAGGAAGATAGTAAAAGCTTCCTTAGGTATGTGAAAAGGAAAAACAGTTAAGACCAAATTTGGGCCCTTGATGACTGAAAAAGATGAATTTATTATGGGGAACAAGAAAATGGCAGATGAGTTGAACAGGTACTTTGGATCCGTCTTCACAAACAATCTTCCTGATAAACTAGTGGCCAGAAGATCTGGGGTGACAGAGGAACTGAAGGAAATCCACATTAGGCAGGATGTGGTATTGGTTAGACTGATGGGACTGAAGGCTGATAAATCCCCAGGGCCCGATGGTCTGCATCCCAGGGTACTTAAGGAAGTGGCTCTAGAAATCGTGGACGCATTGGTTTACAGATTCAGGATCAGTTCCTGTGGATTGGTGGGTAACTAATGTTATCCCACTTTTTAACAAAGGCGGGAGACAGAAAATAGGGAATTATAGACGAGTTAGCCTGACATCGGTCGTGGGGAAGATGCTGGAGTCAATCATAAAAGATGAAATAGCGGCACATTTGGATAGCAGTAACAGAATCGGTCCGAGTCAGAATGGATTTATTTAGGGGAAATCATGCTTGACTAATCTTCTGGAATTTGAGGATGCTACTAAGAAAATGGACAAAGGAGAGCCAGTGGATGCAGTGAACCTGGACTTTCAGAAAGCATTTGATAAGGTCCCACATAGGAGATTAGTGGGCAAAATTAGGGCACATGGTATTGGAGGTAGAGTGCTGACAGGAATAGAAAATTGGTTGGCAGACAGGAAACAGAGAGTAGGGATTAACTGGTCCCTTTCAGAAAGGCAGGCAGTGACTAGTGGGGCACCACAATGTTCAGTGCTGCGACCGCAACTATTTACAATATACATAAATGATTTAGTTGAAGGGATTCAAAGTAACATTAGAAATTGTGCAGATGACACAATGCTGGGTGGCAGTGTGAACTGTGAGGAGGATGTTATGAGGATGCAGGGTGACTTGGACAGGTTGGGTGAGTGGGCATATGCATGGCAGATGCTGTTTAATGTGGATAAATGAGAGGTCATCCACTTTGGTAAGAAAAACAAGAAGGCAGATTATTATCTAAATAGTGTCAAGTAGGGAAAAGGGGGAGTACAACGGGATCTGGAGGTCCTTCTTCATCAGTCAATGAAAGTAAGCATGCAGGCACAGCAGACAGTGAAGAAAGTGAATGGCATGTTGGCCATCATAACAAGAGGAGTTGAGTATAGGAGCAAAGAGGTCCTTCTGCAGTTGTACAAGGCCATAGTGAGACCGCGTCTGGAATATTGTGTGCAGTTTTGGTGCCGTAATTTGAGGAAGGACATTTTTGCTATTGAGGGAGTGCAGTGTAGGTTCACCAGGTTAATTCCCGGGATGGTTGAACTGCCTTGTGCTGAGAGAATGGAGCAGCTCGCTTGTATACTCTGGAATTTAGAAGGATGAGAGGGGATCTTATTGAAACATAAGATTAAGTGTTTAGACACGATAGAGGCAGGAAACATGTTCCCGATGTTGGGGCAGCCCAGAACCAGGGGCCACAGTTTACGAATAAGGGGCAAGCCATTTAGAACAGAGATAAGGAAACACCTTTTCACACAGAGAGTTGTGAGTGCGGAATTATCAGCCTCAGGGCAGTGGAGGCACCTGGCTTGAGTGACTGAGCTGCCAGCCCACCAGGCCTGAGTGACTGACCTGCCAGCCCAAGGATCTATTTGGCCCACAATGTCCATATTAGCCCTCTGGAAACCAGTCCCTTTGGCCCACAACACCCATACTAGCGCTCCAGAAAGCCCCCGCCCGCCCCACTGGCCACCAATATTGGAATTGGTGGAGAGGTGGAATATTGTGTTGGGGCCAGCCCTCCCATGTGAACATGGGACCCAACGGGTCTAACCTAGTCTAGTAATCACTATATTTGAGGCACTTCAATAGGTGAGGTGCAGAAGAATGGCGATGTAATGTGGGCAAATCAATTAGTATAGCTGGGGAAATGGTGCCCACCGACACAATGAGCCCAAGTCTGTAATTGAATCTGTAATTAACAACCATGGCTCAACCTAGAGCCCTGAATGACTGAGTCTCCACAGCCACCGGTGCGGGGAATTCCAAAGGTCTCCCGGTTTCTGCGTGCAGTAATGTCTCCTTATCTCAGTCCTACATGGTGCAGCCCACATTCTGAGAGGGTGCCCGTTCTCCACACCCCTCAGACAGGGGAAACATCCGCCCTGCAACCAGTCCACTGAGCCCTGTAAGAACCTTGTGTTTCACTGAGATCTCCTCCAATACACCAGAACTCTCGAGTACACAGGCCTAGTCTGCTCGATCTCACCCCGCACACCAAACTCATTGTCCCAGCAACAAGTGTTGTTAATCTTTGCTGCATTTCCTCTGTGTCAAGTCTGTCAATTTATCGGTACACAGGAGCAGAGGAACACAAGAAAACAGGAGCAGGATTAGGATCCGCTCCTCAGGCTTGCCCCTCCATTCAATGTGATCATGGCTGATCTAAGCTGCCACCAATTCCTCTGCTGTGTGAGTTCCCCATAATCTTAATTTTTAGATCTATCAAATACATATTTGTAGCCAAGTTGCACATATCCAATCACTCAGTTTTCACCACCATCTTGGGCATAACATTCCAGATATTCACTGCCCTCTGAGAGATGCAACTTCTACACACCGCATGAGAGGCCGCTCTGGAAGGTTGGATCTCATGGAATCCGGGGTGAACTAGCCGATGGAATACAACATTTACCTGAAGGTCGCAGACAGAGGATGTTGGTAGAGGGTCGTTTTTCAGACTGGAGACAGATCCACTGTTGTTCCTTATTTATACACACGATTGGGTGTGTATGTAGGTTGCACGGTTAGTCAGTTTGCAGATGGAAATAAAATTGGTGACATTGGGGAGAGTGAAGAAAGTTATCAGAGAGTAAATGGGATCCCTGTGAACGGGGCCACTGGGCTCAGGAACGGCAGGTGGGATTTATTCATGTGAAGGTGATGATGCTCTTTGCTGAGACAAACCAGGGCAGGACATACACAGTAAACGGGGAGCTTTATAGAAGTGAGAGATCTCAGGCTGCAGGTGGACAGTGCCATGGAAGACGCAACAGTGACAGGCCGGGTAGTGAATAATGTGTTTGTCACTCATGCTTTCATATGTCAGGATATTAAATACAGTGTTTGAAACAATAAGGTTGTTAGCAAGTTAGAGACGGTGCAAAAGTATTTACAATCATTCCATCAGGTCTGAAGGGCTGGTTATAAGGAGACGTTGGACAGGCAGGGACATTTTTCTTTGGAGCCCATCAGAATGCTTTTAAAGGTGAATAGCCACAGTATTTTACCCAAGGCAGGAGAGTCTAAACCTCTGGTTCTGTGATGTTTCCCAGCTGATGAGTTTAGTGGGAGATCAAATCTCCAATTTCCCTTCGGTCCAAAATACAGTTAATCTTTGCATCTAGGTATTACTTAAAGAAGTATAGGAATGAACTGCAGATGCTGGTTTAAACCGAAGATAGATTCAAAGAGCTGGAGTAACTCAGCGGGACAGGCAGCGTCTCTGTAGAGAAGGAGTGTGTAACGTTTGGGTTCGAGACCCTTCTTCAGACTGGTTAGAGATAATGGAATCAAGGCGATCATAGGCGGTGATGTAAAGAGATAAAGAACAATAAATATGCAAAAAATAATGATGATGTCAGAAACATGCCATTGTTAGCTGTGTGTCAGGTGAAAACGGGAAACTAGTGTGACTTGGGTGGGAGAGGGATAGAGAGAGAGAGAGAGAATGCCGGGGCTACCTGAAGTTAGAGAAATCAACATTTCATACCATTGGGCTGTAAGCTGCCCAAGCGAAATATGAGATGCTGTTCCTCCAATTTGCCTTTAACCTCACTGACAATGGAGGAGACCTAAGACAGAAAGGTTGTGTAGGATTGGGAAAGGGAATTAAAGTGTTTAGCAACTGAGAGATCAGGTAGGTTCAAGCAGACTGAGCGAAGGTGTTCAGTGAAACGATCGCCCAGTCTGTGTTTGGTCTCATCGATGTATAAGCGCCCACACCTTGAACAACGGATACTGTAGATGAGATTGAGGAGGTGCAAGTGAACGTCTGCCTAACCTGAAAGGACTGTTGGGGTTCCTGGACAGAGTCAAGAGAGGAGGTATAGGGACCGATGTTGCATCTTCTGCAGTTGCAGGGGCACGTACTGGGGAAGGGTGATTTAGGTGGGAAGGGATGAGTTAACCAATGAGTTGCAGAGGGAATGGTCTTTGCGGAAGGTAGAAAGGGGAGGAGATGGGAAAATGTGGCTAGTGGTGGGATCCTGTTGGAGGTGGCGGAAATTTTGGAGGATTATGTGCTGTGTGTGGCGGCTGATGGGGTGAAAGGTAAGGACAAGTGGGACTCTGTCTATGTTGTGACTAGGGACAGGGGGAGCAAGGGCATAGTTGCGGGCTATCGAGGAGACACGAGTGTGGGCCTCATCTATGATGGGAGAGGGGAATCTCCGGTCCCTAAAGAATGAGGACATCTTGGATTTCCTGGTATGGAACACCTCATCTTGGGTGCAGATGCGCCGTAGATGCACCAATTGGGACTAGGGGACAGAGTCTTTGCATGAAGCAGGATAGGGAAAAGTGTAGTCAAGATAGTTGTGGGAGACAGTGGGTTTGTAATAGGTGTCAGTCAATAGTCTATTCCTGTGATGGAGACTGTGAGATGAAAAAAGGGGAGGGAGGTGTTGGTGATGGTCCAAGTAAATTTGATTGCAGGATGGAAATTGGTGGTGAAGTTGATGGTCCATGAGTTCTGCATGGGTGCAGGAGGTAGCACTGATGCAGTCATCAATGTAATGGAAAGTTTGGGGATAGGGCCTTGGACTTGGAGGAAGTGGGAGGATTCGAAGGAGGTTATTAAGAGTGAGAACCAGCTCTGCTAGGTGGAGTAGTGTTAGTAGAGGGAAATTAGATGGTTCTGCGATTGAGGAAGAAACGGTGGACTTTAAGGCCTTCCTGGTGGGGGATGGAGGTGTAGAGTGACTGAGCGTCCATGGTAAATATGAGGGGGTAGGGGCTCTGAAAGCAGAAGCCAATAATGGGACGAAGGCATGTGAGGTATCTTGGCCATAGGTCAGTACGGATTGGACCAGGGGGGATAGAATGGAGTCAAGGCACGTGGAAAGGACAGTTGTGTTTATGGATTTTGTGGGGAAGTTCAAACCGGGCTGTGCGAGGCTGGGAAATTATAAAGCTTAAAGATGTCAGAAACAAGAATAATGGAAAAGGTATAAGCTTTACCTCGCTTGAAGTCCTCAGATATTTCTTTGAATGTCATGTTGAACGAAACAGAGCAATGAAACTTTTCAAGCTGCAAGGCTTCATCTACCACCGACAGTGGTTTGGCTTCATCACGAACCCTGGAAATATTTAACAGCTGGTTATAAACTGAGCATTAGGAATGTTTTCAGTTGTTCCACAAAAACTTACATCAAGACAATGTCCTACCTTCGCTTGCGACCAGCTTCCTCCTGAAAAAAATAAAACACAAATCTCAATTGACTGAGATGGACTGTCCTCATCCCGACAGCGGGAATTTCATCAAATTTCTGTAACCCTCTGATAATTCCCATTTCCAAACTCTTATCACCACTGTCATGCAGACAGAAAGCGGATATTGCCACCGAGATGCAGAACGATGGGGGAAAGCACAAGGAATGTTCATGAGAATGACGTCATAACTGAGAGGATGGAACTTAATGAAAAGACTGGGCAGATCATGGGATTTCATCTAGAGAAGATGTCAGGAATGATGAGACAAAATTTAATATTATCGGTGGATTTAAATGGGTGGGGATGAACTAATATCTCAAATCGAAGGGGAGACCAGTAATTAAAGTTGAAATGTAACGTGGTCTTCAATAAATACCGAAAGGAATGCAGTCATGAGAACATGGACCTCACTTGCATTGGATGAATAGCAGAGACAAATTTAACAGCAGAGATAAATGTAAGTGCAAGCGGGATAAACACATTAGGGATCTTGGAATTTGGGGTATTGTTACCGGGTGTGGAGAGTAGATGGGAGGGATGTTGAGTGGAGCAGAAAACTTGACTGGATAGGATGGACCGAATGGCCTGTCCATGATGTAGAATGGGATGTCATTCTATGGTGAAACAAGATCGACAAAACAAACAGAACGAATTACCGCAAGGTGACCACCCGCTGCTGATGTGAACTGGATATAGATGATCAATCTGATGTGTGCGCCACGTTCTAGATTTCAATGTTAATACCCACAATGTGGTCATAGCTGATCTAGCCCAGGACTGAACTCCTCCTCTTTGCCCCATTCCCTTTGATTACAATTCCCCGAATTTTCAAAAATGTACCCTTGTCTGGTTTAAATACGTCTAACATGTTAAACCTCTCAGAGTCTCTTGGTTGGAGACTCCCAGAGACCCACTGCCCTCTGCCCATTCCGTGGTCCTTGGGATCAGATATAGGATCACCTGTCATTGTTCTAAACGCTACAGAATGCAAACACCTCCCAACATTCCGGCCAGGCAGTCTTGAGATCCCATAGATTACACGGGAGGCCAATTAGTTTGGGAACAACAACAGCGGAAACAGATTAAACATTTATCTAGTTCTGAATTACTGATAAATGCAGCATTTATTTCTGAAATGTCACCCACCATTTTGTGACTGTGCACTTTCACTTAACAAAACTGCAGTATGACCCCTCACCTTCAGAAACACCACACTGTCTTTTTGATCCATCTGTTGCTGCAACTTTAAGAGTTCCTCCTGAATGGAATTTAAATTCTCTTGAATCTCTCCAAGATTTTTCTCCATTGTATCTAGAATCTTCTTCTCTTCCTCTCGGATATCTGCCAGTGCGCGCTGCTCTTTCTCAATGAGAATCTGGTGCTGTTCAGCAAACTGGGATGTGATCTTGGACTGAAGGTTGTGTGACTGTTCCTGTGAAATGAAAGGTGAAGATCAATATATAATGTCACTGGTTGTATTTCCTCACGATTTTGACCGTGACATTTGTCCTGTGCATTTTTTATTTGCTTTGGCAATTCCATTATTTGTCTAAATGCTTCTGAAATATCGTGATGGTAATTTTAGAACCCATTAATCCTCTATCCACAATACAATCCCCTGCTGCCAATTCCTTTTCACGTGCCAATTAATTCCCATTTATCCACCCACCACCCACTTTCCCTGGGATAATTTACAGTCACCGATTGACCATGAACCAGCGTGTATTGGGGACGTGGAAGGAATTCCACGTGGTCACAGGGAGAAGGCGTGAACCACACGGGCAGCACCCGAGGTCAGGATCGAACCCGGTCACCAGAACTAGGAGACAGCAGAACTACTTGTGTCACTGCGCTGCCCTATTATTACACGCATCACAGGGATCAAATCTACACAAGATCAGGAAATCAACACTGGAAAGCCTCACCAGAACTGCAGAAATCTTCTGCTTCTGTTGCTGCTCCATTTGCTGGATCTCTGATTCCTTTTTTGTGAGAGACTGGACGGAAGATTTCATTTGATCCTGGGATTGTGATTGAAAATCAAAGAATACAAGTATTATACAATAAAGGAATTAAACAATAATAGACACAAAATGCTGGAGTAACTCTGCGGGACAGGCAGGCCCTCTGGAGAGAAGGAATTGGTGACGTTTCGGGCCGAGACCCTTCTTAAGACTGAAATTCCTTCTCTCCAGAGTTGCTGCCAGTCCCGCTGAGAATAAAAGTGTTGGACGATAAAGACGGAATTAAACAATGATGCGATCAAAACCGGTTTGCTTTTACCTTGTAGATTTTAACAGCTTCGTCTATCAGCGTGAAACGGTGATCTCTGTGATCCCGCCCACCTGCACAAATCACACAGATCAGCTTCTTGTCAGTTTCACAAAACAGCTTCAGTTCTTCCTGATGTTCCTCGCACTGAAGTTTAGTTTCCTTCTCTGTCCGATTCAGGCTCAGTGTTCGAGCTTTCTCAGACATTCTCGCCAAGGCCCGATTCACCCTGAGGGTGCGGTCTGTAAACTTCTCTCTACATTCCGGGCAGGAGTTTCTCCCCTCCCTGTCCCAACTCTGTGTGATACAGGAGCGGCAGAAGTTGTGCCCACACTCCAGTATAACCGGATCGGTGAAGAAATCCAGGCAGATGGGACAAGTTGCCTCCTCAGTTAAACTCTCGAACTGGTCTTTCGCAGCCATTTTAACCTCCACTTCCTGGTTCAAAACGTATTCCCTTTCGCGCCCAACTGCTGACCCCCTGCAGTATCGCGAGTGTCTACTGCACACGCTGCCGTCGATGGCTTGCGGCAGTCGAAGGCAGAACAGACAGCTGGAAAGAGAGCAGGAAAGATTTACGAGAATGTTGCCAGGACTCGAGGTCACGAGCGAAAGGGAGACGTTGGGCAGGGGAGGACTTTATTCCTTGGAGCGCAGGAGGCTGCGGGGTGATCTGATAGAGGTGTATACGATCATGAGGGAATTAGATGGGGTGAGTGCGCAGAGTCTTTTTACCCAGACATTTAGGGAATCGCGAACTACAGGAATTATGTTTAAGTTAGGAGGGGAAAGATTTACTCGAAACTTTTCACATCGAACGCGGTGGGTGTATGAAACAAACTACTAGAGGAGGTAGATGAGGTCAGAACTATAACATAATTACAGGAAAGGATAGAGGGACATGGGCCAAACGCGGGCTGGTGGGATTTGTGCTGATGGGGCATCTTGGCGGTCACGGCCAAGTCCCGCCGAAAGGCCTGTCTCCGTGCAGTGTGATTCCCGACTCTAGGAGAAAGGGACAGGGCCGGCGCTGACGAGGCCTCGGGTGTAACTGACTTGCTCCTGTCGGGCAGTGGAACCCGCCGCTCGCACCTCCGTTCACACCCGGGGTCAGGATGGACCCAGACTTCCCTCCGGCTTCATTCTAATCCCCGTCACTGCACCTGCCTCTCATACACCAGTCTTCAGCTCACATCTACCCTCGCCGACAATGGGTCTTCCTAGGCACCATTTGCCATTTGCCCTCTTCCATTCTCCCCTCTCCCATCAGGAATTTGATGTAGAAGTGTGAAAACGCACTCCCCCAGATTCAGGGACAGGTTCTTCCAGCGGTTATCAGGCAACTGAATCATCCTAATAAACTAGAGAGCAGCGCTGAACTACTATCTTCCTCATTGGTGACCCTCGGTCGATCCTTCTTTCCGCTGACTGGACAGCACGCAACCAAAAGCTTTTCACTGCATCTCGGTCCACGTGACAATAAACTAATGTGAACTAAACTTACAGCCAGTTCTAAATGGTCCTGGACTTTCCTCGCCTCCAGATCTTCATTCCCGCCCCACCCACTCCTCTCGTCTGAATAACGGACTCGACCCAAAACGTCACGCACCCTTTCACTCCACAGATGCTGCCGGACCCGCGGAGTTACTCCAGCACTTGTGTCTATGTTTGGTATAAACCAGCATCTGCGATTCTTTATTTCAACACCAAGTCTCAGAGCCTCTTATGTTAGGGCAGAGGGCGCCTATTAAAACCCGACCCCGAGGATTAGGGAGAAGGAGGGAAGCAACAGGGGCAATTGATCAGGGTTGTAAGAATTTCAAGGTATTGGACCTTTCAAATGAAATGTACTTGCAGTATCATTAACTCCATTCAATTGAATAGGTGAATTTAATGGAGATATTCAATGTCACTTCGCTGCATTTAGATAATTTGCAAATCGAAGGTGGACAAAAATGCTGGAGAAACAGCGGGTGAGGCAGCATATATGCAGCGAAGGAAATATGCGACGTGTATCTGTTTCTAATTGTTCCATGCCGACCAAGATGTCCCATCTAAGCTAGTCCCATGTGCCGTGTTTTGCCCCCCCCCCCCATCCGTTTGAATCCATGGACCTGTCCGAATGTATTTTATATGCTCTTGCATGCCTCAAATCCCAGCCACGACATAGCTGGGAAAGCGGCGACGGAGGGGTGTGGGTTCCACAGAAACAAGGAAGATTACCCGCATTGCACAGAGAGGCAGGCAGAGCCCACCCGGAACACCACAATGTGGCGGCGGGCTTTAGGACCCGGGGGAGCCCGGAGCTGTGGACCCGCGGTCAATGGGGTTTCGGGCGCGAAACGGCGGCGGAACCATCAATGAAAGGGGCGGGGCCCGGCTGAGGGGAGGCGGAGCTCAGTCCCGTCAATCACAGCCCTGACCAGAAAGTGGATGTCACTTGAAATAAGCTTCGGGTAAATTTCATTCCCTGAAATTAAATACATCAGTGTTTCCTATCGTGAATTGCTCATTATGTTAGTCTGCACAATAACATCACTTCAATACCAGACACTGTAATGAAGAAGGGTCTAGACCCGAAAGGTCACCCATTCCAGCTCTCCAGAGATGATGCTTGTCCCGCTGAGTTACTCCAGCTTTTTGTGTCTATCTTCGATCACCGCCTCCCCTGGGAACCGGGACATTAGTGCCCCTTACAAAGATGGCCGCCTCCCCTGGGTACCGGGACATTAGTGCCCCTAACAAAGATGGCCGCCCTCCATCAAGGTTGCCGGCTGTGAAGAAGTTCTCCTCCTGCTGCCAAATCTCCATCAGTTCAGTGACATTAGTGCCTGTACCAAAGATGGCCGTCCCGCCGTTTCCGGTGACGGTGACGGCATCGGGGGAGCGGAGCAGCAGCGATGGCGGTTTTCCCCGGAGCGCTGAGCGAGGAGGAGGAGGAGGAGGCGGTGCACAGAAAGTACAGCAAGATGAGGAAGAAGGAGGAGTGGAGAGGGTGTGGAGAGACACGGGGAGACAGTGGAGGAGGGTGGGGAGTGACACGGGGAGACAGTGGAGGAGGGTGGGGAGAGACACGGGGAGACAGTGGAGGAGGGTGGGGAGAGACACGGGGAGACAGTGGAGGAGGGTGGGGAGAGACACGGGGAGACGGGGATGAAAGAGAGAGGGTGTGAGATAAAAGAGAGAGAGGAAGGGTGTCTGAGTGTGTGGGAGAGAGGGGGAGGGAAGGTGAGAGGAGAGAAAGACACACACACATGCACACACACACATGCACACACACATGCACACACACACATGCACACACACACATGCACACACACACACACACACACACATGAGGGGGAGGGGCCAGGAGAGAGGAGTTAGAGGGAGTAGGACAGAGGAGAGAGCCGGTGGGGAGAGAGAAGGAGCTTGGCTGGGGGGGAAGGGAAGAGAAGGAGGGGCATGAGGAGAGGAAGGGGAGAGAGGGTGACGGGAAGTTTGGGAGGTTGGTGGAGGAGAGGGAATGGATGGGGGAGAGGGGTGGGGGAAGGAGAAATGGGAGGGGGGAAGCACTTGGGAGGGAGGGATGGAGGGAAAGAGAGGGAGTTATGTAGAGAGGGGGGCGGTGGGGGATGAGGGGTAAGGGATGTAGTGAAGGAGTGGGTGATGGGAAAGGGGAGGGAGGGCAGGGGAAGGGTAGGGTGAGAAGGGGAAAGGGGGAAGGAGGGAAGGAATGGATGGAAAGTGGGTGGATGGGGAGAGGAGGGATTGGGGACAAGGAGGAGGGGGGGAGGATGGTTTGGTGAAGAGATGGACTCGGATGGAGAAGTGAGAGACAGAAGGGATTTGGAGGGGGGTGGTGAGGAGGGGTGAGTGCAGGCACTGTGTGGGGGTGTTGACTGTGGGGGCTGATGTGACCACATTACTTTCAGAAGTGGAGGCGTTATTGGGAGGCCGAGCCCGAGACGAAGGGCGATGCAGCAGGGTGGCGAGGCGGGGGGCTCGGTGACAGGCTGCCGCTCACAGATGTCCCCGCACGCAGACCCCTGGGGGCCCGGCACCCTGGGGCCGCGACAGGGGGTGAGTACCGGCACCTCGGGAGGGAAGGTGGGAATAGGGTGGGGGGGTGACGGGAGGGGGAGGGGAACCAAGGGAAAGATGGGAGGGGGGGGGGGTTGCAGGGAAGGAAATTGGAGAACAGAGAGTGAACTGTAGAGGGAGCACAAGAGACTGCAGGTTATAAGTGAGAAGAATTAGGCCATTTGACCCATCAAGTCTACTCTGCTATTAAATCATGGCTGATCTATCTCTTCCTCCAAACCCCATCTCGCTATAACCTCTGATACCTGTAAGATGGTATCTTGAGCTGAACGCAAAGTGCTGGAGGAACTCAGCGGGCCAGGCAGCATCTGTGGAGGGAATGGACAGATGACGTTTTGGTTCGAGGTCCATCTGCAGACCGTGGGGGGAAGAAAGGAAGCTGGAAAAGAGAGGTGCGGATGGGACCAAGCCTGGCAGGTGATGGGTGGAAGATGAACACAAAGTGCTGGAGTAACTCAGCGAGTCAGGCAGCATCTGTGGAAAAGAAGGAATGGGTGATGTTTTGGGTCGGGAACCGTCTTCAGACCCGACCAGAAACGACACCCATCCTTTTTCACCAGAGATGCTGCCTGACCCGGTGAGTTACTCCAGCACTCTGTGAAACGTCACCTATCCATGTTCTCCACAGATGCTGCCTGACCCGGTGAGTTACTCCAGCACTCTGTGAAACGTCACCTATCCATGTTCTCCACAGATGCTGCCTGACCCGCTGAGTTACTCCAGCACTCTGTGAAACGTCACCTATCCATGTTCTCCACAGATGTTGCCTGACCCGCTGAGTTACTCTAGCACTCTGTGAAACGTCACCTATCCATGTTCTCCACAGATGTTGCCTGACCCGCTGAGTTACTCTAGCACTCTGTGAAACGTCACCTATCCATGTTTTCCACAGATGCTGCCTGACCCGCTGAGTTACTCCAGCACTCTGCGCCTATCTTCAGAGTTTACCGGTGTCGGCATTATCTCTAAACTAAGCTAACATAAAATAAACGAAACAAGTGATGGGCGGATGCTGGTGAGTGGAGTAAGCGACGAAGGAAGGCTGGAGGTGAGAAGGAGACAAGGCTGTCAGATGAGGAGAGAAGAAATGGGGGAGGTGAAATATAAAGCCGGAGGGAGGGAGAGGTGTGTGTGGAAGGGGTGGTGGAGGGGGGGAGGGGGAGGGGGGCATCAGTGGAGCATGGAGAGGAGTTCCTCAGTTTCCTCTACCCCTTCTCCCCTTTCCCCTTTTCCTCTGCTTCCCCTCCCCCTTCTCCTCTGCTTCCCCTCCCCCTTCTCCTCTGCTTCCCCTCCCCCTTCTCACTCTCCCCCTCCTCCCTTTGAAATTCACTTGCCTCCCTCAAATTCCTCTTCCCCATCCCCTTCTTCCCCTCCCTCTCCCCCTCGTCCCTCTCCCCCTCGTCCCTCTCCCCCTCGTCCCTCTCCCCCTCGTCCCTCTCCCCCTCGTCCCTCTCCCCCTCGTCCCTCTCCCCCTCGTCCCTCTCCCCCTCCTCCCTCTCCCCCTCCTCCCTCTCCCCCTCCTCCCTCTCCCCCTCCTCCCTCTCCACCTCCTCCCTCTCCCCCACCTCCCTCTCCCCCTCCTCCCTCTCCCCCTCCTCCCTCTCCCCCTCCACTCACCTCCACCCCCCATTTCCCATCCCCCCCCGCTTCTCTCCACACCCCCCTTCCCCTTCCTCTTCCCCCTCAACCTCTACTGCCCCCAACTCAGCTATTTCCGTTTCCTTCCAAACTGCAACACAGGCAAAGACCGGTCGTTCAGTGAGTGACTATTTCGCCTGTTAGCGTGTAGTCACACGGTGGCGCAGCGGTAGAGTTGCTGCCTTACAGCAAATGCAGCGCCGGAGACCCGGGTTCGATCCCAATTGAGGGTGCTGTCTGTATGGAGTTTGCATGTTCTGCCCGTGATCTGCGTGGGTTTTCTCAGAGATCTTCGGGTTCCTCCCACACTCCAAAGACGTACATGTTTGCAGGTTACTTGGCTTGGTGAATGTAAAAATTGTCCCCAGAGTGTGTAGGATAGTGTTAATGTGCGGGGATCGCTGGTCGGCGCGGACTCAATGGGCCGAAGGGCCTGTTTCCGTGCTGTATCTCTAAACTAAATGAATGCAGATAAATTCTCTCTTCTCACAAACGTTTGCACAACTGATTGGTCTATAGTTCCTTGGCCTGCCTTTGCTGCACTTCTCCCCCCCTCTCTCTCTCTCTCTCTCCTCTCTCACCCCCTCCTCCCGCCCCTCCTCCCTCCCCTCTTTCTCTCTCCCATCACCCCGCCACTCTCTCTCCCCTCTTCCACTCCCCCTCTCTCTACCCCTCTCCCCGTCTCTCACTCTCACCTTTCTCTGCTAATATGTGTTTGATACATTTCATTCACCAAGCATACCTCTAATCCTAGTTTTTCCTGGCATTTGTTCACCGCCACTTTTCTTCTTCTCTGGATGGGCGGAGGAGGTGTTCAGCTGGCAGGATGAGGGGGTGGGTGGTGCGGAGCTGCTGTGGCGGGGTGGGGGTGGGGGATTGGGGTGGTGCGGGCTGTAACCGGGCCTGACTGCTGTTGCTTCCCCCGGCAGAGCGAGCTGGAGGGCCGCAGGGCGAAGAGCCGGCTGCAGAAGACGGACAAGCTGAGCAAGTACGTGCAGAGGCTGGCAGCGCCATCAGACCAACTACTGCCACAGGAGGCTGGGGAAGATCACGCACACGCGCTCAGGCACACGCACAGACTCACACACACACACACTCACACGCACGAACACACATGCACGAGCCCACACACACAGGAGCACGCACACACACGCGCACGCACTCACACGCACACACATGAATACACACGCACGTACTCACCCACATGCACGCGCACACACGCAAACACAACTGCACGCACATACATATGAAAATGCACACGCACATGCTTACTCACACACACACTCGCACACCCACACACATGAACAGATGCACACACCCATGCACGTACTCACTCTCACTCACACACACACACCCACACACACATGGGGCAGAGGCAAGAGTGATTTATTGTCCGATGTCCCAGATAGAGCAATGACATGCTTACATGCTTCAGCACAATAGATTATGTAAACATGGTGGACAGCAAATGATATAATAAACGTGAGGCAAAATGTTCAGTGTATACACATATGTATATTTGTGTACATATATATATATTAACGATTTACACAAAGCAATTAAATGTAACATCTCCAAGTTTGTGGATGACACAAAGCTGGGTGGCAGTGTGAGCTGTGATGAGGATGCTATGAAGCTGCAGGGTGACTTGGATAGGTCGGGTGAGTGGGCAGATGCATGGTAGATGCAGCTTACTGTGGTTAAATGTGAGCTTCTCCACTTCGGTAACAAGAACAAGAAGGCAGATTATTATGGAAATGGTGTCAGAGTAGGAGAAGGGGAGGTGCAACGAGATCTGGGTTTCCTTGTACATCAGTCACTGAAAGTAAACATGTAGGTACAGCACTGGGAGGGGCGGTACTGAGGGAGTGTTCCCCCTCCCCTCACCCCTCCTCTCTGCCCCCCACCCATCTCCAGGTTCCTGGAAGCAGATGAGGGTGAGGACACTTGCATGATCCTGCAACAGGACATCGCCTCTGTGGTCGACATCACCAGCAGCGCCAAGGTGGGTCTCACTCTGATTCTAATCGGCTTTGGTAAAAACGTTAAATGTGTCCCAAGTGTGTGTAGGATACTAGGAAGCATAAAGCTGGAGTAACACAGTGGGACGGGCAGCATCTCTGGAGACAATAGACAATAGGTGCAGAAGTAGGCCATTCGGCCCTACAAGCCAGCACTGCCATTCAATGTGATCATGGCTGATCATCCCCAATCAGTACCCCGTTCCTGCCTGCTCCCCATATCCCGTGACTCCGCTATCTTTAAGAGCCCTATCTAGCTCTATCTTGAAAGGAATGGGTGATGTTTTGGGTCAAGGCCCTTCTTCAGACGCGGGATAGGATATTGTGCGGGATAGTGCTAGTGTGCGGGGATCGCTGGTCGGAGCGGACTCAGCGTGAGGCAGCAGCTCTACCCGCTGCACCACTGTGCTGCCCTTTGTAGTTTAATGGTGTCAATATACAATTTGTTTTACAAATTAAACACAAAAGAATAAACCACAATGGCGGCACGGTGGCGCAGCGGTAGAGTTGCTGCCTCGCAGCGCCAGGGACCCGGGTTCGATCCTGACCACGGGCGCTGTCTGTACGGAGTTTGTACGTTCTCCCCGTGACCGCGTGTTTAGTTTAGAGATACAGCACGGAAACAGGCCCTTTGGTCCGCGCCGACCAGCGATCCCCGCACGCTAACACTATCCTACACCCACTAGGGACAATTTTTACATTTACACCAAGGCAATTAACCTACAAACCTGTACGTCTTTGGAGTGTGGGAGGAAACCGAAGCTCTCGGAGGTCTCGGGGAGAACGTACAAACTCCGTACAGACAGCACCCGTAGTCGGGATCAAACCCGGGTCTCCGGCGCTGCATTCGCAGTATGGCCACCGGCGATCGCCCCGTACACTAGTTTAGAGATGCAGCGCGGAAACAGGCCCTTCGGCCCACTGTGTCCCTGCCGACCGGTGATCGCCCCATATAGTTTAGTTTGGAGATGCAGCACGGAAACAGGCCCTTCAGCCCACTGTGTCCCTGCCGACCGGTGATCGCCCCGTACACTAGTTTAGAGATGCAGTGCGGATACAGGCCCTTCGGCCCACTGTGTCCCTGCCGACCGGTGATCACCCCGTACACCAGCACTATCCTACACACACCAGGGACAATATACAGGGCAGGTTTGTAGGTTAATTGGCTTCGGTAAAAAATGTAAATTGTCCAGAGTGTCATGCAGGGGCCGAATGGTAGGGAAGGGGGAGTAGTGTGGGTGGGGGAAGGGCTGGAAGGGGCAGTCCATGAGGTGTGGGGGGGGAGGTAGTGACCTGTGCTCTCGTATTGTACAGGCGCCTGGGGGCGCGGAGGGGGGGTGGTCAGGGGTGGAGGTGGAGTTGGATGGTCCGTGGGCAGTGACCGGTTATCTTCTGTCGTCCTGTGCAGAGGGGGGGGGGATTTGGTTATCCGGGGGGGGGGTAGGGTGGTCGGGGAGGGAGTGACCGACCGGTGCTCTCGTCCCCAACAGGGGACTTTGACGGGCTGGAGTGTAACCCGTACCGCAGCAAGAAGCAGAGGCAGGAGTGGGAGGTGAAGGCCCTGCTGGAGAAGGTGGGTGTGAGAGGGGGGTCAGGTGTGAGGGGGGTGGGGTGGGTATGAGGGGTGGTGCGGAGGAGGGGTGGGAGTGGGGCAGAGACGGGTGGGGGGTACACAGTACAAAGGGTGGATGATGTGCGGGGTGGAGGGGGGGCGTGGGGGTCTGGGTGTGAGGGGGAGGGTGGGGGTCTGGGTGTGAGGGGGGGTGGGGGTCTGGGTGTGAGGGGGGGTGGGGGTCTGGGTGTGAGGGGGGTGGGGGTCTGGGTGGGAGGGGTGGGGGTCTGTGTATGGGGGGATGGGGGTCTGGGTGTGAGGGGGGTGGGGGTCTGGGTGTGAGGGGGGTGGGGATCTGGGTGTGAGGGGGGGTGGGGGTCTGGGTGTGAGGGGGGTGGGGGTCTGTATCGGTGTTGCTGACCCTGCCTGTGATGCAGCTGCAGCCGGAGCTCATCTGACTGGAGCCGGACCGCTTGGGGCAGGTCGACCCCACCTCCATGGTGCAGAGACACTGCGACAGGGTGGAGCGTCTGATGAGTGTCTGACCCCCCCACACCGAACCCTTTCACCGTACCCTTCCCAAAACCCCGACCCTCTCCCCCCTCTGACCCCTCGTCTCTGGGGCACCATGAGATGGTGTTAGATTCCCCCCTCACTGTACACCATCGTGGGGGGGAAGGGTCTCCGTGGATTGTCACCTTTTCCGTGGTGGAGAAGCTTGTGTGGACCTGAGATCCTGAGAGCGATGCCGTCTGGAGCGATGCTCCTGGTAGGGCCACCCATGGCGGTAAGGTCGAGGGGGGAGGACTCGGACAGAGAGCAACCCAACAGAGACCTCAACGGTGGAACAGGCGGAGGACGATGGCTGACCTTAGTGGAGCGTCACAACGCCTGGGAAGGCGGATGAAGGCTGCAGCAGAAAAGGGTGTCCGGTCGTCTTGGACTCCATGTCACTGGATCCTGACCCAGATCTGTCAAGGACCGTGGGGTGGCTGCCTGTGCGCCAGTCTGCCCACGTTAAACAAAGTCAATAGACAATAGATGCAGAAGAAGGCCATTCACTGTGATCATGGCTGTTCATCCACTACCAGTACCCCGTTCCTGCCTTCTCCCCATATCCCCTGACTTCGCTATATTTCAGAGCTCTAACTCTCTCTTGAAAGCATCCAGAGAATCGGCCTCCACCGCCCTCTGAGGCAGAGAATTCCACACTCACAACCCTCTGTGCGAAACAGTGTTTCCTCATATCCGTTATAAAAGGCCGACCCCTTATCCTTAAACTGTGTGGCCCCTGGTTCTGGATTCCCGCAACATCGGGAACATCCCTGCCTCTAGTGTGTCCAAACCCTTAATAATCTTATATGTTTCAGTAAGATCGCCTCCCATCCTTCTAAACTCCAGAGTATACAAGCCCAGCTGCTCCATTCTCTCAGCATATGACAGTCCAGCCATCCCGGGAATTAAGCTGGTGAACCTACGCTGCACTCCCTCAAACGCCCCCCTGAACCCCCTCATTGTCCATTCTTCCCCACCGACCCACCTCCCTGGGGCTGAGGCATCGTGACAGGGTGCAGAGCCTGGTGCGTGTTAGTCCCAGCCCCCCCCATCGAACCCCCACTGCTCTTGAATCCCTGGCCGTCCCCTCCCCCCCCCCATAGGGCTACGACCCCACGGAGACGGAGAGGTTGGAGCCCAGGCGACGGATGAAGGGCCGCAGCTCGAGCGGAAACCTGGAGCGCAGGAAGAAGCTGGTGGCCAGCGGGGACCGGAGGGTGAGGGAGGGGAAGAGCGAGGGGGGGTAGAGAGGGGGTGAGGGGGAAGAGGGGGAGAGAGGGAAATGGAGGAGGGAGAGAGAGAGATCGAGATGGGTGGAGTGGGAGGTGTGACGAATGGGGGAGACTGGAGAGAGGATGAGGAGGAGAGAGGGAGATGGGGGAGGCAGAGGGGATTAGGAGGAAGAGGATGGGGGGTGAGGAAGATGCAGATGGGGAGGAGGGAGAGGAGATAAGGAGGAGAGTGGGAGATGGGGGTGGAGGGAGAGAGAGTGGGAGATGTGGGGAAATGGAGGATGAGGGAGAGGAGATGAGGAGAGTGGGAGGTGGAGGGTGAGGGATGGGATGAGGGAGTGGGTGGGGCAAAAGTGGATGGGCACGGAGTGGGGGAGGGGAAGGAGAGGGAGGATGAATGGGGAGGAGTGGGTGAGTGGAGGACAGAGGTCACCGTGCCCCCTCCCCCAGGGGTTAATGTCTAACGGGCCGCTGTGTCCACAGGACGGGGTGCGGAGGAGCGTGGAGCAGAAGGTGAAGATGTAGAAGCAGCAGAAGGTGGCGGCTCCCACCCCCTCCCTCCCTCCCTCAGCCCTCACCCGCTTCAACAAGTGACCCCAGTCCACAGCTCCCCTCCCCCACCCTGTACCCGGGACCCCCGGTAGTGGTCAGCTGGCCCACACCACGGCCAGCACAGTGGATAGCGCTGCTGCCTCACAGCGCCATAGACCCGGGTTCCATCCCGCCCTCGGGTGCTGTCTGTGCAGAGCTTGTACGTTCACTCCGGGACCGCGTGGGGTTTCTCCGGGTGGTCCGGTTTCCGCCCACGCCCCAAAGACGTGTAGGTTAATGGGCCCTCTATAAATGTCCCCCTAGTGTGTTCGGAGTAGAGGGAAAGTGGGATAACAGATAACGAGTGTGTGACTGGGTGATCGCTGGTCGGCATGGACTCTGTGGGCCGTAGAGCCTGTTTCTCTAAACCTAAACACGGGGCAGCACAGTGGCGCAGCGGGTAGTGTTGCTGCCTCACAGCGCCATAGACACAGGTACTGTCAGTACGGTGTTTGCACGTCCTCTCAGTGACCGAGTGGGTTTTCTCAGGGTGCTCCGGTTTCCTCCGTACAGGTTTCGTGGGTTAATCGGTTTTGGTAAAATTGCAAATTGTGCCTAGTGTGTGGGACAGAGCTATTATGTAGGGTAATCAGCGCGGACTCGATGGGCCGAACGGCCAGTTTCCGTGCTGCGTCTCTAAAACTATAAACTATCAACTAAACATAAAAAGACACAAAGTGCTGGAGTAACTCAGCGGGTCAGGCAGCAACTCTGGAGAACATGGATATCTATGTTCCCCATAGATGCTGCCTGACCCACTGAGTTACTCCAGCACTTTGTGAAAAGTTACCTATCTATATTGCCCACAGATGCTGCCTGACCCGCTGAGTTACTGCAGCACTTTGCCTTTTTTCGTTTGTAAAACCATCATCTACAGATCCTTGTATCTACTGCTTGAAGAGATCTTTGTACCGTGAGGCAGAGACTCGGAGAGAACTCAGCCACTGTTTTTTAAAGACTTTATTAAACGTCAACGGTGAAGAGTTACAAACGTGAGCGGAGCCACAGCGGGTGATGTGCGCGCTGACGGGTCACAGACTGGAGCCTGCGATGTTGTAATGAAGTGTTGCATTTTGTGACGTCGACCAAGGACAGGACCTACACAGTGAACGATTGTCCTCTGGGGTGTGTTGTAGAGCAGAGATCTAGCAGTACAGGTGCAAGGTTCCTTGAAGGTTGAGTCGCAGGTAGCTAAGGTGGTCAAAAAAATATTTTCGTACATTGGCCTCCATCATTCAGAGTATTGAGGAGTGAAGTTGGGAGGTCATGTTGCAGTTGTATAAGACGTTGGTGAGACCGCATTTAGAATATTGTGTTCAGTTCTGGGCACCATGTTAAAGGAAATATGTTGTCAAGCTTGATAGGGTTCAGAGAAGATTTACGAGGATATTGCAAGGACTAGAGGGTGTGAGCCAAAGATACTATAGCGAGCAAGATAGTCCCCTCGACGCAAAAGACGTAGTACAGTCATGGGCAGAGTCATGGGTAATCTTCGGCCCATTTCCGTAACCGGCTTCCGTCTCCGCACCAAAGATCCCATAGCGGAGCAAAGATACTAGTGCGGAGACGGAAGCCGGTTACGGAAACATCCTCGTAAAAAATCAAAGATCTTTGGTAAAAATCTTCTCCCTAGTTTCTTTCTGCCTCTCTGCCTCACAATAAAAAGCAAAAAGATGCGTATGTTCCTTCCACAGCGTGTGGGGAGTCTGGCCCGGATCAGCCCGGCTGGGACGCCAGGGTAAAGTTGCGGGGATGTTTGCAATGTATTTTTATGTAATGTTGCCCCTTCTCTGGACTTTGAGACCGAAATAAAGTTTATGTATATATAAAAATCTGGAGAAATGTGTGTGTGTGTGTGTGTGTGTGTGTGAATTATAATTTATTAACACAAACTGTTCCCCCGCAACGTTGATTACACTGCGAGAGGGATAACCAATTGCCGAAGAAATGGCCCACATTCCGCTCCATTGCGACTACACGTCAGCCCATTGGATTTAGCAGGAGTGGACTATCTTGCTCACTATAGGATCTTTGGTGTGAGCTACAGGGAGAGGGCAGGAGGATGAGGGGTGATCTTATAGAGGTGTATAAAATCTTGTAGAGCGATCATTTGGGTAGATGCACAGAATCTCTTGCACAGAGTAGGGGAATCGTGGACCAGAGGACACAGGTTCAAGGTGAAGGGGAATAGATTAAACAGGATTCTGAGGGGTAACTTTTTCACACAAAGGGTGGTGGGTGTATGGAACAAGGTGTAGGAGTTGGTAGTTGAGGCTGGGACTACCCCCCCCCCCCCCCCCGTTTAAGAAACAGTTAGACAGGTAAGAGGTGGGCGGGGAAGGGTCACTTGACACAGACACTCCTTGAGGCACGTGGTGAGGGGGGGGGGGGGGTCATAAGGGCATTACGTTTACTTTCCTCCCTTCTTGAATAACGGAGTCATATTTTCAATTTTCCAATTGTTCGGAGCCACCCCTGACTCCAGTGATTCTTAAAAGATCGCCACCAATGCCTCCACAGTCTCCAAAGGCACCTCTTTCAGAACCCTGGGGTGCAGTCCATCTGGTCCAGGTGACTTAACCCGCTTCAGAATTTTCATCTTCCCGCATTCACCCTGGTTTTATTTCCGCGCAGGTCACGGGGAGAACGTGAAAACTCCGTACAGACAGCACCTGTAGTCAGGTTCGAACCCGGGTGTTGGCGCTGTGAGGCAGCAACTCTACCGTTGCCCCACCTTGCACCAACTGTTGTATTACAACCGCCTTTAAATCATTAAATGATGTTAATGCTGTGGGCAGCTCGAAGCACTCACTCATTGGTTGTCAAAGCAAAGTTTACACCAAATTCCTCCCTCCTTGGGTTTGAGCCCATTCTTCCAAAGATCCATTCCGAAGAAAACGAATCTGTTGTGTGGAGAGCAAATGCTGCAAACACACTTAACATTTCTAGAGTCGGTGGACATTACGACCCGGGGAGCCCGGAGCTCATGACCCGCCGTCCGCGGCTGCTGCTGAACCCGCGGGAAGGGAGATTGTTTCAATCTTTATGTTTTCACAAAAGTAATTTCTGTTCCGTTGCCGGACGCGGTTAACGCGTTAAAATGAACGGATCGACAGACAGCTCTGATTTCAGTTGCTGTTTATTTCACTCTTCCCACATTTACATTCCCCCTGGTTTTATTTCCGCGCTCACTGGGGTTTCACGATGAGGAATTTGGGGATTAAATGGGAGCTGTTCAGCGCCGACCTGTTGTCCACCGGGTTTCTGCCCCACAGCCCCTGAGCCCCGCTCCTGACGCCGGTCCCAGGACCCGACCCTTTTACACACCCGGAGCGGAACCGGGGCAGATTCTCAGCCGCTGGTCTACATCACATGGCCAGAAGAAAGGATAAAGTTTCTCCGTGAATTTATTCCCAGTGAAGGTGTGGAGATGGGACTTGGTGTCCGCGTCGTAAAATGAAACTGTCCCGGACTCGTAACTGAGATAAACTCCCAGCCTCCCGGGGATGGGACGGGCGGGGAGACGGGATGGGGGGGAGGTGAATGCTTCAAACTCGTCATCCCGCCGCCCGATGCTCCAGACTCCAGTCTCCGGGGTCAGTGTGAACCCTCCCTTCCTCTCCACAGACTCTGCGGCGACTCCCAGCCTCCACCACCGACTTCCCGCCACCTCCACCTCCCAGTAATGTCTCCCCGATGTGAATCCCTCCGATCCCTGCACACACGGCCTGTCTGTAAACCTCTTCCCGGTGTCAGCGAGACTCCTCCGGGTCCAGGTCCATCTCACCCTCTTCCGATCCTCAGACACCTCGAGCCCCGGATACGCTGTTTCCACATCCAGGGTGACGGAGACTGGGGGAGAAGCAGAGAATCAGAGAGTCCCCGGGGGTCGGGGGGAGACTCGGGCAGCGCGGCCCCGGGACCGGGGGAGAAGCCGCTCGCCCTCAGGCACAGGCGGGCGGACAACTGACACCTTGCCCAGGGTTTCACCCACAACAACATCGGGTGGACAACACACATCTTTCCCAGAGTTTACACCCAGGGATGGAGAGGGGAATTTCGTGAGGTGGGGGAGGGGGGACGGGGAGAACGAGTGGGGAGATTTGGGAGATTGCGGTGGGGATGGAGAAATGAAGTGGCTATTCAGATATGGAGGCAGGTAGGAGCAAGAGGGTTGGATTGACACATTGGAAGTATAAAGATGGAGTTGAAGGGGAAGTCAGTAGAGGGAAAGTTACAAAATACTCTCAAATTCATGGGAAGGAAAGTTCAAGAAGGGATAAGAGAGTAAGGTCAGGGCCAATTGTGAGCGGAGTGAAAGGGGAGGTGAATAACAAAGTCAAAGTGTTGTATATGAATGCGCAAAGTATAAGAAATAAAGTGGACGAGCTTGAGGCTCAGTTAGAAATTGGCAAGTATGATGTTGTGGGAATTACAGAGACATGAGACACGGCTGCAAGAGGGCCAGGGCTGGGAACTGAATATTCAAGGGTATACCTTCTATCGGGAAGACAGACAGGTGGGCAGAGGGGGTGGGGTAGCTCTGTTGGTGAGGTATGAAATTCAGTCCCTTGCAAGGGGTGACATTGAAACAGGAAATGTAGAGTCGGTGTGGATAGAACTAAGCAATTGTAAGGGTAAAAATAACCTAATTAGACCTATCTACGGGCCCCCAAACAGTAGCCTGGACATAGGGTGCAAGTTGAATCAAGAGTTAAAATTGTCATGTTGTATAGATAATGCTTCGGTTGTTATGCGAGATTTCAACATGTAGGTAGAGTGGGAAAATCAGGTTGGTACTGCACCCCAAGAAAGGGAGTTTGTGGAGTGCTTCTGCGATTGATTCTTAGAGCAGCTTGTACTGGAGCCGACCAGGGAGAAGGCAATTCTGGATTTAGTATTGTGTAATGAACCAGATTTGATAAGGGAACGAGGTTAAGGAGCCATTAGGAGATACTGACCATAATATGGTAAGTTTTAATCTACAATTTGAGAAGGAGAAGGGTAAATTGGAAGTGTCTGTGTTACTGTTGAATAAAGGGGATTATGGAGCCATGAGGGTGAAGCTGGCCAAAGTTGACTGGAAAGATACCCTAGCAGGGATGACATTAGAACAACAATGGCAGGTATTTCTTGGAATAATACAGAAGGTGCCGGATCAGTTCATTTCAAAGAGGAAGAAAGATTCCAACGGGAATAAGGGGCAACTGTGACCGACAAGGGAAGTCAGGACAGTATAAAAATAAAAGCGAAAATGTATAATATAGCAAAGATGAGCGGGAAGAAAGAGCATTGGGTAATGTTTCAAGAGCAACAGAAGATAACTAAAAAGGCAATACGGGGAGAAAAGGAGAGGTATGAGGGTTAGCTAGCCAAGAATATAAAGGAGGATAGTAAAAGCTTCTTTAGGTATGTGAAGAGGAAACAAAATAATTAAGACTACATTTTGACCCTTGAAGACTGAAAAAGGAGTTTAGGGAGTGCCTCTGCGATTGATTCTTAGAGCAGCTTGTACTGGAATTTATTATGGGGAACAAGGAAATGGCAGATTAGTTGAACTGGTACTTTGGATCCATCTTCACAAACAATCTTCCTGATAAACTAGTGGCCAGAAGATCTGGGGTGACAGAGGAACTGAAGGAAATCTACATTAGGCAGGATGTGGTATTGGGTAGACTGATGGGACTGAAGGCTGATAAAGCCCCAGGGCCTGATGGTCTGCATCCCAGGATACTTAACGAAGTGGTTCTAGAAATCGTGGCTACATTGGTTTATAGATTCAGGATCATTTCCTGTGGATTGGAGGGTAGCTAATGTTATCCCACTTTTTAAGAAAGGCGGGAGAGAGACAACAGGGAATTATAGACCAGTTAACCTGACATCGGTCGTGGGAAAGATGCTGGAGTCAATCATAAAAGATGAAATAACGGCACATTTGGATAGCAGTAACAGAATCGGTCCGAGTCAGAATGGATTTATTTATGGGAAATCATGCTTGACTAATCTTCTGGAATTTGAGGGTGCAACTTAGAAAATGGACAAAGGAGAGTCAGTGGATGTGGTGTACCCGGATTTTCAGAAAGCATTTGATAAGGTCCCACATAGGAGATTAGTGGACAAAATTAGGGCACATGGGATTGGAGGTGGAGTGGTGATAGGGATAGAACATTGGTTGGCAGACAGGAAACAAAGAGTAGGGATTAACGTGTCTCTTTCAGAAAGGCAGGCAGTGACTAGTGGGTAATCACAATGTTCAGTGCTGCGACCGCAGCTATTTACAATATGTATACATGATTTAGTTGAAGGGATTCAAAGTAACATTAGAAAATTTGCAGATGACACAAAACTGGGTGGCAGTGTGAACTGTGAGGAGGATGCTATGAGGATGCTGGGTGACTTTGATAGGTTGGGTGAGTGGGCAGATGCAAGGCAGATGCTCTTTAATGTGGATAAATGTGAGGTTATCCACTTTGGTAACAAAAACAAGAAGGCAGATTATTATCTCAATGGTGTCAAGTTGGGAAAAGGGGAAGTACAACGGGATCTGGGGGTCCTTCTTCATCAGTCAATGAAATTAAGCATGCAGGCACAGCAGGCAGTGAAGAAAGTGAATGGCATGTTGGGCCGAAGGGCCTGAATCTGAATCTCTCGGCTCCTAGAGCAGTGAATGACTGAGTCTCCACTGCCACCGGTGCAGGGAATTCCGAAGGTTCCACGGTCTCTGCGTGCAGTAATGTCTCCTTATCTCAGTCCTACATGGTGCAGCCCACATTCTGAGAGGGTGCCCGTTCTCCAGACCCCTCAGACTGGGGAAACACCCTAGAAACATAGAACATAGAAAAATAGGTGCAGGAGTAGGCCATTCGGCCCTTCGAGCCTGCACCGCCATTCAATGTGATCATGGCTGATCATCCAACACAGTATCCCGTACCTGCCTTCTCTCCATACCCCCTGATCCCTTTAGCCACAAGTGCCACATCTAACGCCCTCTTAAATATAGCCAATGAACTGGCCTCAACTACCTTCTGTGGCAGAGAATTCCAGAGACTCACCACTCTCTGTGTAAAGAATGTTTTCCTCATCTCGGTCCTAAAGGAACTCCCCCTTATCCTTAGACTGTGACCCCTTGTTCTGGACTCCCCCAACATCGGGAACAATCTTATAGCATCTAGCTTGTCCAACCCCTTAAGAATTTTGTAAGTTTCTATAAGATCCCCCCTCAATCTTCTAAATTCCAGCGAGTACAAGCCGAGTCTATCCAATCTTTCCTCATATCCTCCCTGCAACCAGTGCACTGAGTGCTGTAAGAACCTTGTGTTTCACTGAGATCTCCTCCAATACACATGAACGCTCGAGTACACAGGCCTAGTCTACTCAATCTCACCCCACACAACACAATCATTGTCCGAGGAACAAGAATTGTTAATCTTTGCTGCA